>CAEGAF010125402.1:0-55856 GCA_903067075.1 Micropoecilia bifurca | reverse complement strand
AGGGAACTCTAGTCATATATATATATATGACTAGAGTTCCCTTAGATTATCAATGAATACAGTTTGCAATATACATGGGTTTATAAGAAAGAAAAAGCTGAATATATTTAACATGGCAATGATGGGAGATGTCACTGGATTAACCCTTAAAGAGCTGTAAGGGAAGTAAATAAAGTGCAAACAATAAATTGAAACAACAGCGCCCCCTGGAACTCCATGCAACAGTAACCAAAAATAATTTGAAATTCGAGCTGGCAGTATCAGTCCTTCTTAAAGATTGATAAGAAAACTAGTTCAAATGCTTTCCAGGTGTAACCGCTCAACATTTAAGAACATGGGGAAAATATGCAACATCTTAATGATCCATTGTGTCTCATAACAAGTACTAATTTACCATTTAATGTAATCTGGAAATTGCATCAATCATTTATTGCTTCAAACGATTGATGCAATGAGTTCGATAGACATACAAGAAAACTTTTGTATTAAATCCTCTGAATGGAACGAGGACAAATATGTATTCAGATAATGTCGAAGTGATTTATACTCATTTTAAGTTGAGGCGTAACTAAAGGAAAAGCAAATCCAAGCTGATTTAGGAATAAAGATGCGTCCTTTACGTTTAAAGAAGACCATACTTGCTGCATTTGCAGTGTGCTATTGTTTTGACTAGCAAGCATTCTCCCAGTCACCGCAGCTGCTGCGATCAAGGTCAGCTCTCATCCTGCAAACCTTATTTTCCTTGTCGGTATTCCAAGCATCTCAGTAAATGCTGGCAACAGTTTTCACTTGGTAGATACCGCTTCCCTCCCACCAGGGCAGAGAGAAGAGACGCACTGTGAATAGTCGATTCTTTCAACCTGTGGTCAGCATTCCACGTGCGTCTCTCGAAGCTAAATGCTCTTCCTCTGCTCTCTCTTTTTAAGCTCCCTGACAGGAAGGATGCGATATTGCACCTGGCCCCTTTCATGCCTCCTTCCCCCTCCGCCTCTGTCTTGTCATGGAGCCGTTCCACCACTCTGCACTAATTGTTCATTCTCTCCCTGCTCTTATTCCGCTCTGACACCTCCTCCCCGTACAGCTCCAGTGAACATGCTTTGAGAAAAGAGGACAACTCGTTATTCAAACTGTTAAATGGATGAGTTCACCAGCACGATCGGCTCCACACCCCAGGATACAGAAAATTAAATATGCTGTAAATCTATTCTGATCTGACTGGAGTTTTGGGGTTATCAGAGGTTTCTAATATCAAACTAGAGAAAGTGGCCTCTTTTTGCTCAGCCTAAATAAATAAGTCTGGGTTATTTTAATGAAGACCATTCAGTTGAAACAACCTGGCAAAATACCTCAATAAACTTTATCTCCATATTTAATGACTCCCAAAGGGACTTCCAGGTTCTGGCGGCTCCGTCTGTCGGTCCACTTCCAAGTCCAGCTATTCTAATAAGCATGCAGAAACCAAATGTTAATTGGCAGTATACAGAGTAGTTAATTAAACAGTATAAGATCAGATGAAAACTCACATTAATTTGCACAAAATAAAGTACTTTGGGTTTTATGATCCACACTTAAGAGTAATATGTTTAAGTGATGTGAAATGTACAGTGGAAATACAAACTGTTGTAACGACAATGGATCGTCTTTCAAATTTCACTAGTTTTTATTAGAAAATGCAAGTGTTTTAATAGTTTGTTTACCCTTTTGACTCATTACAAGTCTGGCCAATAAAATCTAACCTAGATCAGTTGTCCAGATGCAGGGGATTATAAAAGTATTCATGATTTTTTTTCGGTGGTAAACCTTTGGTAAGGAGCACATAAGGTGAAGTGGAACACAAAATTATAAGATGGCTTTCAATAATTTTTGCAAATAAAAATCTGATAACTGTGGCAGGCAGCTTTATTTAGCTGCATCTATTTAAACAGTGATAATAAGGAAGGCTAAGGAACACAGCACACAGGTCCAGGGTAAAGTTCTGCAAAACTTTAAAATAGAACTAAGTTAGAAAACAATATCCAAAGCTTTGAATGACGTTGGTCTGCAACTTTTACAATCTAAAGAACCATTTTCGATCCAAGTTCAGCAAAGTTAAACCTGCTGAGAGCCGCAAATACTTAAGAAAAAAAACTAAACAAAAAAAGACAACTTGTACATCTTTTAAAATACAAACTGTAATTGTTTTAAAGAAACTTCTTATTTTTATGTTTTAAAATAAAAGCAATTCATAGAGCTCTGCAAAAAGGGGATGCATGAATTCTCTTTGATTGGATGCTGATAATTGTGGAAAATGTAAAAAGGCACAGAGAAATGGGGTTTGGTTTGATGTCTGTGAAATGAGCGCCACCATAAGTTGAATGTGATGATGCCAGCAGGAAATGGTTTGGCTTCTATAACTCTGCAAGGCTTGTTTTTGTTGCCCAAGACCTCTGGATTCTATTACACAGATAAAAAAGGCTTAAACATTTAAGGACTACATGCCACTGATTTTAATTTGTAAAATTTTTTTAAATATCATACATGATTATTTTGCAATTTACAACTAGGCAGAAATTTCTAGTAGTGATTTCGGAAAATGTGAAAATGTTTAAGTACTTTTGCAAGGCACTGCTATTTTTTGTATTAGAAATGTATGGGCAGAGGTTTTTTTTTGTTTGTTTTGGTATCATATATCCGACTTGAATATATATGACCATTATGTATTTATTATGTTGCACATAAATCTGCAATGAGTTAAAATCTCATTATTTATTTGTTAGAAATAGTCTATCTCTGCCGATGTATAATAATTTAAGTGATGTTTTTTGGAGTAAGACATTTTACTGGAAGATTTTTCAAAAGACTATAAGATAATTTGATCATTTATTCAAAAGTACTGTTACAGGTTTAATGAGTGCTATGTCAAGCCCAGAGCGGATCCTAACAGAACACACCGCGGGAGGTTGTTTAATAAATCAGACGCATCAAGGAATTTTTGGCCTTCTGATGGTGAGATGAAAAGGCAAGAAAGAAATGAGCAAGAAAGGAACAGAGAAACAGATGAGTTAAGCAAAAAATGTAAGGGGACATTCAATTTGTAAAAGTAGAATGACCTGATACTCAACATTTCAAACTAGATGCTGCAAACATAGAAAACATTCGTGTTGTGCATTCTGATCCACAGGAAACATTCAGGAAAAAAATGTCCACTGCCTGGGTGTTTGATATTAATATTGCCTTCATGGATTAAGAACATGCAGGGGAAAAAAAGGTCACTAACAGAATGATCAAAGAGTCATATCAAAAGAGAGAGAAAGTAAGTTAACCAGAAACCACAACCATTTTTTTTATGCACAGATCATTAGCATAAGTCACATTCAAGATTGCAAAAGGGTTTGTTGTCATATGTGCATAACAGGTGCTTTAGAAATGCGTTACACAGCTGCCAGTGTTTTAAGTGAATGCTTTATGAAACCCTAATAACTAAATATTAGAGGACAAAATCCCAGTCATTGTCATAATAGACAGGCAGGAGAGAAAGTCTGAGCTGCATTCGAACATCATTGTTAGTATAGAATAAAATTACACTAATGTAGACATGGTATTGGTAAATATTGCAAATTCATTTTCAGATCTTCATTGGCTTTATTCTTTTTAAATGACTGATTTTTTTTAATTTAGCTTCACAAACACTAAATATTCTGTTGTATTGCAACAAATTTTACAGTTATTTTAATTGAAATTTGTTATTTTTTGTATGTAAATGGCAGCCAAAATGATGACCATGTGATTATTTTTACGTCTTGGTGTTTAATGCTGGTGATCCTCCTGTTTCACACGAGAGTGATTAAAGATTCATTATAACGCTCCCTGTCAGTGTTCGGTCTGCACATACGTGCATTGGATCAGCGGTGATCCTCCAGCAGGAAGCCTGGCCTTGTCGTGTGGCGAGGGGCGGTGCAGGAAAGGAGCGGGCAGATTAAAGCAGCTTTGTCCGTGCATAAGTGGATTATCAGCAGGTAGAGTGCTCCCTGTGTTTTTGCAGCAATTGTATTAGTGTGCTTCCTGCCTGGCCACAGAGAGGACCATCTGCCATTTAGCTCTGATGGATGATCCCAAGCAAACGTCAGCCCTCTCTACACAGAGCACCTGCTGAATCCTGATCAGACAGTTGGCTCATATTAGCACAGCCCATCACGTTTTCATGATACCATTCCTGTCTTACAGCAGGGGTTCAAAAATACGAAGGGTTGTCGAACAAAGTAACATATTTGGGTGCTTCAAACAGCATGATGAAGACTTTAAGTTCTTTTAAGATCATTTTATGGCAAGCCATCTTGTTTTATTTTGCTTTGAATATCAAATTTGACCCTTAATCTCTCTGACATCAACAACTTTGATGTTCCCTATTTAACAATGTTCTACAAACAGTATTTTGTGAAATTTTGCAATAATAGATGTTCATTTTATCCTGTTGTTATTAGTCCAGTTTAAAATAAACTATTGGGTATTCGTTTTAATCAAAATTATTAATGAAAAAAGTAATAAAGCAGTATTACTAGTACAAATAAAATTACAGTAAAATTACCTTTTAACCTTGTTTGGTTTGTCTCTTTCTCCCTTTTGTAAATGAGCAGCTGAATGATGGTACATTTTTTATAAAATAAAATGTGAAATAAAGTAAGCAGTATTTTTACTGCTGTCAGTTGTATGTATCTGTGGGGATTGTGTGTTTTGAAGCATAAAAAGCTCACCCACTGAAGGGGTAGACTTTGTCTTCTTAAAATGGAAACGATAAAAAAAGGAAAAGCATAGGGAGGAGTAGGCAAATTAATATGCTGCCTTGTATGGAGAGACACAACCCTGTAAAGCTGAAATGTTGAATTGTACAAAGGATTTCAAAGACGTACCGTTATCCCTCAGATCAGACCAGGAGATCATTCAGACAGCAGAAAACTGTGTTTAATGTGACAATCAAGAAGGGTTAAATCAGCAGGGAAAGATGTATAAGATCAAAAACAAACCTTTGGCTGTCAAGTGACCAACAACAGTTGTAAAGCGTGCATGACAGGATCTGAACAATTTGCATATAAATATAAATTTCATCAGCAGCAAAGCAGACTTTTTCTATGCGTGAAAGCTGGGCAGCTATCTCTGTATCTGTCATGTTATTTCGCTTTGTTTATTTATAAACAACACTTTCAAAATGAAAAATACCTTATCCTTTATTTTATCCTGACATGTATGCACTTGACAGAAGCTGTATGCTGAGCGGGTGTCAGTCACAGAACAAAGACAGTTTTGTTGCAGCGTGAGGGTTATTGACCCTCTGAGCAGCAGGCACGCTTTCAGCCAGATCTCAGGCCCTGATAGCCATCAAAAGGCAGCAAGAAGAAAGACCCCGTCTTCTCCTGACAACCATCTCTTGGCATTCGTCACTTTATCTCATCAAGCCTGACAAGAAATAAATTAGAAACACAGCCAACTTGGAGGGGGAAAAGCTGAAGATGCGTGCGTCCTTAGCGGGACACATGACATTAGGCTGACAGTCTCGTTTACCACAAATAAGCCTGTAATTTTATTCACATGCATTTTAAGATAAATTACAGTTTGATGCGCATCTTGGGTTTAATAATAAAATGCTGCAGGCTTCAAACTTGTCATAAATAAAATTTAGTCCTGTTGACGTGACGCACATATGTAATTCCCAATGAAAGCTGAACGTGGCAAGACTACTTGTTTTAATAAAAAATTGATTTTGTAAGACATCATTTCATTTTTAATGACGTATAACTAAAATAATCACCTAGATTTATCAGTTTCTAGAAACACCTCTTACACTTGACAATATCATGAATAAACTAAGAGGTTGAACAGCAGATTTTAACAGTTTTCCTAAACCTTTACTTTGGAGGGGCACTGGAGTGTAAACTTGCTCTAGTGGATGAAATGCCTGATCCCCCTGGACAACCTGCCAGTTTATTGCAAGGCCCTTAAGTCTAAAGTGAAAGCCATTCAGAACCCCCTGGCTGCATCACAACTTTTATAGAGGTGAGAGGCAACTTTGTAAAATCAACGTTGTAATGGTGGAGTAGTGTTGTGATAACATACTCAAGACAGAAAGTCGAGAAGCGTAGGAGCTTCTTAAAGACACAGAAGCCAATTTCAAGGTGTCAAATTTCTTTTAAGTTACGTTTGATATATAGTATCTTTATAACTAGTGAATAACATAGTTATCTGTCTGGGCTATAGAATGGCACTATTGCCTGGAAAATACTTTTCCTTTAAATAATCAATGATACGATACAAAAATAAGGTGAAACGGCAAACTGTTTTCTGTCCTGCTGTCAACTCTTTCTCTGCTGCTTTTTAGGCTCAAGTCTCTGCTCACACTGATGTTTCTCTCTCTTTTTTTGCTATGTCTGAATGCCTAAATCTACTTTACTGAGTTAGTGTGTGTGAAAAATTTTAACAAGGAAAAAACAACCCTTTAATGATAAAGATAGAAGCATCCAGTTATTGATTTCCGTAGTAGTTTTCTTAGCACCTTATTTTGTGCATATAGAAGAAACAAAACTGCTCCCAATGGATCGGTTTCTACTTCACAACTATGTGTTGGTTCATCAAATTAAATACTAATAAGTACATTACATTTGGTATCTTGGATGTGAAAAAGTTGATCAGTTAGGAATACCGTTGCAAGAAACTCTATATCTCTAGGCAGCTTAAGTGTATCCCAATGCCTGCTTTTCAATAACAACCTTAAGTCTCCACAATAACACCACATTCAATGCTTGCTGCCTCAGGCACCTTATGTTCTCTAACACAACACAGAAGAATCAGAGTGCCTGTATCCATCTTAACCCACCTGCAGTGGCTTTTAATGCCCTTTCCCTGAGCTCTAGTGTGCTGATGTAGCTCAAACACACACCCACTCATTTAATTCTTGATCAATTTCCCCCTTCAGCAACATTTAACTTTGGTCTCCCAAAATCTTGATGGCAAGTTGCATTGTTAGCCTCCAGAGCTGAGTTGTAGCCGTCATCCATTTCAATCATGTGGAGTGTACAGCAGTCTGCCAGTCAAACAAACCCCACCCCTTCCTCATCTTTCCATCCCTGTTTGACCCAGAGCTGCTTTTATCTCCTCCTGCTGGGACCCAGCTAGCAGAGGAAGCCGTCTAGCACTCAGGCATCGACTTTGAGCCTTTCTCCTTTAGTTTCTGTCTCTCCCTGTGTCCCCAAACTCGTTAATGCCCAGGCTTCAGTTTTATAGAAAATACATTTTTGCTGTTACTGCTGTGCTGTTCATTTTGTGGGATGTGGGATTACAGGTTATCCCGGCCTTCAGATATACACTAACAGACCAGCATCCCACTGACCCTCCAAAGCCTTCAATTTAGCACAGTTATTTATGGAGCAACAAGAACATATTCTCCCCTCCTGCTTTTTTCTGCTCATGGTGCTGGCCAGCCACTTCAGATTTTTTTTCTTTTTTTTGCCTGAGCTCTTCCCTGCTTGGCGAGCATGGCACTTTCTCTGTGATGCACAATCCTATTACCCCTCCATGGCCCTATAGTTTGGTGATAAGAGCGGTCTCGTAGAATATATGCAATAGTGGTAGTCCTGAGCCTCCTTTAGCTGCGGTAGGTAGCTTAACCATGGGAGGAAGTCTCTGCAGACCTTTCACTGGCATCACTTTAGTGGGTCTAAATCTTTCTAAAAATGTTTGTTCAGGATGTTTGTTGAAGATGAAATTGTACAGACAAAAAACAAACCTTAATATGCGTGTCAAACATACAGCGCTTTATTGAAATCAATCAAATAAACATTAAGGTTCACCTTTTTTGGTGCAAAATTACGTCAGTACATTCAGTTTGTGGAAAATATGAGCTTATTTTGAAATGTAATGCTTCTGGAGCTCAGAAGGTTTATTTAAACCCCTTTCCTCTTGCTGATGCTAGAATGCTTTGCTTTTCTGAAAATGTAATACGGGGAGATTGAGTCTGATACAGAGCAGTTCGGGACAGTCAGTACTTTGTTCTGCAGGAACCATGACAGTCAGTACATGGTTCCTGCAGAACTTTAAGAAACCTATGTTACTTATGGTCAGTATACTTTTATCACTTGTTGGGTGTTTTTGTATTCATTTTTCTGCATTACTTCACATACTGTACACCAGTGGTCCCCAACCCCCGGTCCATGGACCCGTACCGGTCCGTGGACCAATTGGTACCGGTCTGCGCAATAATTCCGTTTTATGTGTTATTTAAGTCTGAAGGATCTTTTATTTTGAAAATCCTTTAACCGGATGTTCTCGGTTACTTGCGCGCTAATACTTTTTTTTACTGTGATGTATGTTAATATCTTCAGCTGTAAATAAAAGATGTATTCAGCGCTTCAGAGTATATTAAATTTGTGGATGTATGTTCACATGTGACAGCTTTACCTTTGACCTTGCATCCAAGATTCTTGTAAGACAGCTTGGGTGTCAGCTGACAGGGTGATTCTCTGTGAGAGTGCTGACAGTGCTCTTAACCCTCTCATCAAAGCTTCAGCTTTCCTCTGAACCCCCTCCACCGAGACCCTAGCGTGAGATTCAGTCCCTCTTCAACCATGTACACGGTGCCTAATTATGCTCTGGCCAGCATGAGCAGTAGAAAGAGCCCCCCGCTGTATGACTGCAGCTCGAACAAAGCTTGAGAAAAGGGAATGGGAGAGATGGATAATTAGGAATATGGTCCGATTTTCTTTTCACTTTCACTCCTCTCTTTCTCACACTGCTTCATCTGCATGTTTTAGAAGGTCTGTCCAATTACCGAGCCAGTATCCGTAGCCACTTCTCCATCCACCACCGGGGGGTAAAGTGTTACGGTGTGTGAGGAGAGGAGTAAATGAAGGGGATTCTCAGAACAGTGTGAGTTTAAATTAATTGCTTAAATTAACAATTCCACAGGATGGAGTGAAATTGAAGAAGTATCCTTTTTTTTTTATTTGCTTTGTTCTTACTGCCGGCCTTGTGCACGTAAACATGCAATATTGGTTGCAAAAGTGCATCTGATGTGGAACTATGTTAAAAGCAGGATGTAGTTTGAATCCAGCCTCCTTTGGGATGCATCCAGCTGTTTTCTATCAGCGCTTTGTGTCCAACTCCGTCTATCTCTGGATGACTCAGGGACTACCGCAGAGATTTAGTTATCACAACTGCAGCAATAATTGGATGGTAAAGCAGAAGTTTAGTGAGTTTGGAGTGTATTCTCTGTGAAAATATCTGAGTCTTGTTATATCTGCTGAAATATTCATATTTTACATGACTGCCTCAAACACACACGTAATTATCCTGAGACCATTTTTATTTCTTCATGTCGCTTAAGAAAATGTATTGGTGGGGGGGGGGCGAACTAAAGAGAGTATCTTCTAAGGTATGTACCATGGTATCTTTTTAAGGTTTGTTCTTCACATCACAGTTTCTCTATTTTACAAGAGCTGCTTTAGCTGTTAAAATAAATTTTATACAGACTGTATATTTTTAATACTTTTTAAGGCAGCAGCATATAAAGATGAGCCCAGCCTCTAGGAATGATTGAGTCGGTCATTATTTTCATCCACTTAAAGAACAGGGTGATAAGACTGACCCAATCTAATAATACTGTCCTTTACTGGTGAGAGTCACCAGTCCAGACGACATCATGCTGTATTGGGGCAGGAAATACTTTGGATGAAGTTACAAATTTTGACCATTCTAATATAGCAGAACATAAATTGTAATTTTCTAAATTATTTTATTAAGAAATAGTTTATAGAGCTGACCAATATATTGAATTCTCAAAAATATAAGTGTGAACTATTTTGTCCAGTTGTATGGACTCTTATACCTGATGTATGTTTAATAGCCAAGATGCTAAAGCTAACAGAGAGTGATGGAGACATTGTATAATGTTAAAGAAAGAAAAGAAGTCAGGAAAATGTAGTTTGATTGTTTCCAAATTTGATTAATAAAGCACATTTAAAGTATTCAAAAGAAATATAGCTTGAGAAGCTGAAATACCGAGGTGCTACTTTACATTTCGTTCATTTTCCTTGGCGTTGAGTGGTCAAGAGCTGAGATAAGAAAAACTGTAGATGTTAGCTTCTGTGGTAATACTGAGACTGCTTCCATTGTGTACATTAATCCATATTAGGATACATTTGGAGTTTTAACTATTAAAATGCATAGTTATAGGCTCTTTAAGAGTGACCAGAGGGCATCTCTAAAAGTGGAGGGATGCAGTCCCTAACCTCACAAATACCAGGCGTCCTCTGCAGTTGTTGTCATTGTTCTTTTCAAAGTATTTCAAGTGCACATTTTTAAAAATACAATATATTATCATATTTCAGTAACTCTTTTGGATTTGCTAGACTATTTAAATTACGTATGTGTGGGTGGAATACTGGTACAATTTTTTTTGAAGCATTCTGTCAATGGACAAAGTCTACTGCTCAGCATAGTCTATAATGCTTCTTGACATGAGCCATAGGGACAGTTTCCAAGGGTGAGATTCACCTTAACCTAACGTTCTTCTGCTTTTACAATTTGCAGTCGATAGGTAGGTGGTTGCCCCTTATGTTGTGTAGGGACTGCTTGCTGGGTCCTGAGATTAGGGCGATCCAATGCTTTGTGCAAGAGTGCACTACATTTTATCCCAACCCTGAATCTCCAATGATTTCCTGCACTTTGATTGGTTGGACTTGGCAGAAAAAGGGGCTTGCCTAGGGCACTTCTCATGGAAGGACCATCATTGATACAGAGGAAAAAAATGCAATAAAGCTCATAGGGTTTGCTTTTTATTTAAATATTTACAGTGGTCAGATTGTTGCAGTAGTAATAGAAATAGAAGAACAACAAAGACCTTCCACAGTAAGGATAATAGGTGTGCAATAAGTCGAATTTCAGCTTTTAGTTCTTTCTTCCCCAAAATATCCAATATTAGTAAATGTTGGGAAGAGTCTGACGCAAGTTAGGAATATTTGTCATTTTGATATTGCACTAAGAGGTGCAATATCTCATACACATACTGACACCATACCCATGGTGCTAACTGCTAATGAAAAAAAGTTTACCAATATCATATTTTCTTGACTTTGTTTTACTATTATTGTAAACTCTTTTCCCCCTTGAGTTATTAATGTACAAAAAGTAATCATCCCTGCAAAATAACATTACAATTTGACCTAATGGCATATCTGTCTGCTGATTTGACTGTAGAGACTAGTTCTACATTTGTGACCGTATTGCATTGACGTACATTTTTGCCTTTCGTTTACATCAGTCCCTAGATCAGGAATTTCTTCCTATTTAAAACCAGTTACTCTTACTTTTGGCCTAAAGTTGCAAACAGCAGCAAAAGCCCCTGTAGCTAATCTCCCCCTAGCCCCCTTTGCTGGCCAGTATCACCTCCACCCACTCCGCCTCGCTCTGCTGCTTACTTTCACTGAAGATTTGGATGTATGAATTCATTCTATAGCTGCAGTAGTTTGAAATCGGATACGTTCGAGCCTTGTGTCAAGCTGTGTTTGCTATACCTCAGCAGATGCACTATCACTTTATTTTTCTGTTGACCACATAATTCTTGCCTGTCCATCATTTATCACTGAAAATTGCTTTCAAATCCCCAAACCCACCGGGTATCCATGCACATAAACCACTGAGACTCATATCATTGGTTTTTATAAATAAGAATTGATAACATTATGACGGTTTCATTTCAAGCACGCGGTGCTGCTGTCTTTTCTACGTCTCCAGCCTCGATGCACGTACACTGCAGACAAATCTCCTAAATCCCATGTGAGAAATTTCATTCTCACCAGCCATAAGTCATGAGACGTCTTTAGAATATAAAATCAGCCAGTGGATATGGAAACAAAATTGCCTATGTGTGAGTATACAAGGCCATTAAAAGCATATTGTGGTCATGGGAGGAGTTGGTGGTTACAGGGTCATAGTAGGGGCCAAACTAATTCACTCTGGCTTGAACGTTGCCTTGAAATCATCTGCACTGTTAGAATAATAATATACTGTATGCCTAAAGGAGCAGTAGTTTGGGGGAAATAACACTCTCCAATGTATTTAATAACATTGCATTAATCACTAATACTTGTTAACAGAGTGGATGTCTGAGTTTAGTGCCTTTTAATCCTAACATACCTGAAGAGAAAGTTATTATTAGGGCAAGTGAGCAGATTAACGAAGCACCATATTAACCTTCAGGTTCATCTAATTGTTGTGAAATTTAATGCAGCTCTCAGTGAGGGGAGATCAATATATTGAGCTGGCCTGGCTTACAACGTCTAATCCTGCAAATCTGCTTGAGAACCTGTGCTGCTGCATTGAATGTCTGAGCAACCAAATGACTTACAAAGTGTTGCTTAGGCATAATTCATGTAATGCATCTTCACATGTCCACATTTCCACTCCCGCCTTTTTAATTTTTCAGGATCAATCAAACTTTTCTCAGTCTGAGTTGCCAGGGTGTGTGCACGAATGATACACCCACACATACGTTTATATGCTGACTGGGTGTCTTGTCCTGCTACTTTTGATGCATAGAGACTTTTCTAATGATTATCTGGATGTGAACAGTAATTACACACAGCTATAGATCAACTTCTAAAGATATTGATAACAGCTGAATCAGCCACAATAAAATCCAATACGACCCACAGAAGGTGAACTTGCCGTGCAGAGGTGCTCACAACGATTTTCAAATTTTGTAAACCTGACGGCCACAAACTGCATTTTGTTTTATTGGAGATGTCATTGAACAACACAAAGGAGTGCCAAGTTATCAAGTGGGAGGGAAACAATGTTTGGTTTTAGACCTTTTCTACTAATTAAAACCTGGGAAGTGGAGCATACATTTGCTTTGAGCCTCCGTAAATCAATACTGCAGTTCTTTTGAGGTAAGTTCAGCGTTTCTCTTATTTGGCCAGAGTTCTGTTTTCCAAAAGTTGTCCTTAAACAGCTTGTGGCAACTTAAAAATGAACTTGTATCTTAAATATATATTCTTCTTTGCACTTTTCTTTAAGGCATGATCACTGGTTTTGATGCTGTCAGATTCTCCCACCCGAGCTGTGAACCTCTGCAGCTCCCCTGCAGTTACCATGGACCACTTGGCTGCTTCTGACATTCTCTGACTTTCCTGTCAGTAAAGCAGTTTTTTCCATTTGTTCCCTAACTGAGTGTGGAAGCTTTTTACTTACTAGGAGACTTTTATTGGTTTAGCGGTAGCAGAGTAAAGGGGGCCACATCTGAATACAAATCTCCAAATTATATAGCACTTCTCTGATTTTGATTTTCAAAAATTATAACGCATGCATCATTTCCACTCCCTGTTCATATGTGTTACTTTACATCCTAAAAATCTTGAGAAAATAAAACTCAGGCTTGTGACTGTATACTGAAAAAATATAGATAGGTTTTACGGACACATTTTGTTTTGTAAGGCACAGTATCCACTTAAAAAAATAAAAAATAAAAAAACCTTAGTTAAGCCTTTACATACACTCTCCATTTCACTTTTTTATCTTAAAACAAAGAAACAGTTTATTTTCTTTTTCTCTCCTGTAACGTGCCAGTTTAGTAAAAATCTGTAAATCCATTTCTCTAAATTACATCATTTTCTCTCTGCGCATCCACTTATCCCTTCAAAAACACCATTTGAATCTGTGAGCTTCTAACTTCACTCATTATTAGTAGAGTGTGAAGCTTCCCTGAAGCCTCCTGTCTGTCCTTTCAATCACAGGCTACTGTGCCACTTGTCATCTGCAGTCAGGCCTGTTATTGAAAGCCATCCCTCGGGCCAACTCTTTGTCTTTAGTGGGTCCATTAAATTAGAGTGACACCTGGCACGGACTCTCAACTGTAATGGGCCTTCTTCTTTTTTATCCAATCCCTTTTATCAGCCTAATAGAGCACTGATGAAATATTACTAAACCAAAGCTCTTTCTCTGTGCACCGGTGAACTCCATGTGGCGCTGAATGTAACAAGTCATCGGTGCGTGAGACTTTATTGATATAGCAAATTAAAAGGATGTATTCATGCAGTAATGAATAACATGAGGAAGAAGACCGAAGTCCTACATATTGCAGTGACTGGATAAATTACATAAGCTCTTTAATGACATTTAATGTGGCTAGTGACTCGCGCACGCAGCAGAGTGATAAGTGGTGATATTTCTAACCTTTATAGCGCAAAATGTCTAATATTTGCTTCTATCCCTGCAAACAGAGACAAATCTTTTGTTAGGGTCTTTATAGTTAAACTTTGACTTGCATAATACATTTTGTGCGGCATTGTTATGCAAAAGAAGCATGATGAAAAGTGTTTCTTCTCTGAGTAATGGGATTCCAGCTGCTCCCCTTCCTGTTTGTTGCTTGAGGTGAAGATCAGCACACTGTAGGAAAATCCCCTCCTCTCCAACCTCTTGAGCTCTGACATATTTCACTTTGTGATATTCTGTGTCTATGAAAGTGAGACGGAAGAAAAGATGTTGGGAGCAGAGGGCTTAAAGCAGTTAGGTTTATGTGAAAACCGATATAGAAACTACAAAACATGTCCTCATCAATGAAATGCGTTGTTAAATATGCAACAATCTATTAGTTATTCATATAGTCTACTTTCCTGAACCTGCACTTTTCCCTCGCATTAAACTTCTCCATTGTTCCGTCTTTATTCACAAATGCTAATTCTGCAAAATTGCAAGCCACTCATTTTTGAGCAGAAGAAGCCTGGAAAATGCTGTGTTCTTGCTCTGCTTGCTTTAGTACTGCCTTAGGTGACAACATAATAATTGATAGTCCAAGATGTTATGTTAGAATGAGATGCATTACTCATTGTGTTAAAATGATGTCTCTCTTGTGACTTTTTGTTGCCTCAAGGGAGGATGAGATCTTCTGTTACATAAAAGAGAATATCCACATCATTCATCGTCTTTTGCTGCTCTCAAGTAAACTAATTATAACTAACTTACCAAAAACAAATTCACTTATTACATAAAACAGTAAATGTGAACAGTAAATGTGAAATGTGAAAATACTGGCTTAAGAAATTGAACAAAAACTTTACTTTTCACTAATATGGGGTTATGTTGATGGAGGAAAAAGTGTATGGCATTTGGCTGCAATCTTTAATTTGGTTACATTTATTCAATGAAGATGAAATATCAGATAAGAAATAGTTAATTTTCATAAAATCACTTTCAGTATTTCAGTATTGAGTACCCTTAAAAATCCAGTTTTGAAATAAATTTAGGTAAAGCTTTTATACTGTTTTTTTTTCTTTTTGGAAACTTACAGCATATATAACATGATTAAATAAATATAGCATTATTAATACTGTGGACCTCACCCAGTCTGAGTTCAACATGTGGATTAACTGATTTTCAGATATTTGTATGAAACTAAACCCCAAATTATTTGCATAAAACCGACCAATCCATGGACCTATTTAATCATAGAGCACATTTGAAATACTCTAAGGAAAATGCAGCTTGTGAAGTAAGTATTTGCAGCTTTCAGCTGTTCGCAGACAGCTGCGGTCCTTATCCCCGGTGAATACTGGGGGTCCACTCTAATAGATAAGCTCTAGAAAAAAGGATAAGTTGAAGGACCTGGGACTCTATAATTTAGACCTTTCCAATTTTTGTGCATGGAAAGGACAAAGAGCTGCTCTGTTAGCAAAAGATAGTTACATAAAATACTGACTGCAGGGACATCAGGGATTTTGTGGATTTTTATAGCCAATTAATAAATTGACTTGCACTAAAGTTTAGATTTTTCTTAATGTTTTAGCATGAGATTTTGCTACAATTATAATATCAAGGTTTGTTCCACATCTTAACTAAATTTCTATTCATCTTCAATGTCTACTTAGTGGAGTGACCTTTTTCCCCCCCAAGATAAATTTGACACCATCAGACATACGGATAAATTTTCCTGACTTATATCAGTACAGACTGGCAAGTTTACAGAGAATATTCTCTTTTATAAAGCTTGATATAAACACATAAACCATGTGCTCCATTTTCCTTGATTAAATACATAAAGCTAGTCCCACACCTGTGTAGTACCGTTACTGCCTGCCAGAATAAACACATAAACTGAGCTACATGGACAATGGATCTGTTTGGACTGACTGCTTTATGTGAAAGTCTGATGCTCTCTTTATCTCCCTTTGAGCCATAGTTACACATTTTATAGGTCTGACATTGACATTGGGGTTGCATTTGTCAAAGCTGTCGAGTCGCTCTCTCCTGCTCTGCTACATACGGTGTACTCTGTGCTGAAGAATAAAAACACTCATAATCAACAGGGAAACTTTTCCAAACAAGACTCATTTATTCATCTCATGTCCTGGGATTATTTCCAGCAGCTCAGAATGAAGAAGAAAGATTTGGTATCTCAAAGGCAAGAGAAAATAAGGAGGAGGTAATGCATGGCAAAGCTTAAATTGAGGCCATTATTGAGGGCAGGCAGGGAATAGTTTGGGGATTGACTAAAGAAAGCATAAGGAGAGAAGATTGTTAGTTGGGTCAGATGAGCTCCGTTGGCAACTTAAATTATGCAAGGGTGTTGAATCATTTGATCTTTCAGGTAAAAATATAAAACAATACTTTATCAATGGCATTCCATCATTTAAATTTTTTTTGCCTTAGATTTTATGATTCATTACTTAAGAATTAAGTATTGTCAAGCATCAATAAAAATACATTTCTACTTAAGGCACTTCAGATAAAGAAGTCCAGTTCATTTTTAGTCAAATAGACTCCATCTTGTATTTATGTCCATCCAGATAAAATCCATTCTTTCTAGGACCACTTGGAGTCGAGAGGAAAAGACGGAGAAGCAGAAAACCGAGCAACCGCACCGTCTATAGATAAGAAAAGAAAATACAATGTTGATAGCTGCAGTGATTCTCTGTAGGAAGAAAACACAACGAACGTCAACATCACTCAACCAGGTGAAACGTACATGAAATAGAGTCAAAGAATGTATACATAGTTAATAGCAGCAGTAGTTTTTAGTGACTTGGTTCAGAAACATAAAACACAAAGATTCAGATTATGAGCCAGCAATACCTCCAGTGAGAGAGAAAAACAAAAGGAATATATAAAGTTAATGGCATCATAAGTTATGTCAGTAGTTTCCAATATAGTGTCATAGCTCTTAATAGACACATTAGGTCAGTAGAACTTTATATGAAAATTGAAAAGGTAATTGACATCATTATCTCTGTCAATACCTGGTTCCATCTAAACATAAAGAGTACTTTCAATGTGACATAGAAGCACTGAGCCAGCAGTACTTTCTTCTCACTGACTAATAAAACAAGCCAAGAAAACAAACGTTACACAAAGTTCATGGTAGTAATATCTCTATTATTTGCTCTGAACATAAAAATAGAAGTGCTGAGTAAGGAGTAGTGATATAGTGTCTGTAATGGTAACAATTAGCTCTGACATTGCCTTTATGCACCAGAGAGGCAGATGTTAACACAGGTAAACTAAACCAGGTGCACTTTCTGTGGGAAAGATTGAACAAAGTTGATGGAAACAATAGCTCTGTTAGTAGTTTGCTCAGGAAGGAGATACAGCTATACACACACATTGGGTGTCACTTTCTGGGAGAGCAAAAAACAACAATAAATAGACACATAATCAATGGCAGTGATTGTTCTGACAATCCAGGAAAAATACAGAGCCAAATACAAGAGCACTGAGTCAGTAGTACCTTCCATTGAAGGGTAATGGGGAAGAAAATGGAGTCCACAGGTTGATGACAGCAGTACCTCATCAGCTCTGAATGTTTTTCTTCACAGTTGAGGCATCTGCAACTAGCTATTTCACTTAAATAGTAAAAAACAAAACAAAAAAAGTCTTTGCTGACATCAGACGTATTAGTACGCTGACAATTAAACCTGCAATTAACTGCCGAGGCTGTTTATATGGGCCAATTGCATGAATGTGGTGATGGTTTAAATGGAGGTACTTTACACCCAGACCCTCTTTGTTTGAGAGCTGAAATTTTTGCTTCAAAGTTGCAATGAATTGCATGGCAATAGCTCCAGTGGTTAGCTTTAGGCCACAGTTGCCTAGGTAATGCTGTTTTGAACAGTGTTAATTGCACAGAGAGACACAGAAAGTGGTTTTTCCCTGTGGTAAGCAGGACATTAAAAAGGGCAGAAGAACAGGAGATAACGCTCCACTTCTTAAATTGGGCCACAAAAGCAGGCTGTTTGAGCTCAGCCGCATTTTAAAGAACTCCGAGGATTATCATTTAACTACATCTGTTTTTGTTCTCTCTGCTATAATTTATACAGAAATTGGCAGCGTTGGAAAGTGTTAAGTCACATGAAGGTTAAACTGAGGGAAAATGGGGGGAAAAAAATCTCTATTACTTGTGTATTTATGAGGAGGAAATGCTGTGTTGGCTCCCAGAGAAGCTGATACATTTTTATTTGGTTGACAAAAGAAATACCTTTTTGGCAGAATAAAGCATCTATTGATTACCAGCCTCACAGCTGCAAAGCGATAAGATTTGGCAGATAATGACCAAATTTGAAACCTATTATTTTTCACAATAACTACTCAACGCATTTGTATTCATATGTATACAAATGCAAACTGAATCTAATCATTAAAAATCTGTCAATCTGCATTTTCTTTGTGCCAGCAGGAAATAATTAAACCAAAACGGCAGATATTCTGAATAGATGCACATAAAGTGGGAATCCTGAGGGTTTGCGCCTTCTCCATCCCCATATTACACCCTACTGCATGTTAAAACACATTACCCCCTCACCCCACCCACCTACCCCAAAGCTGCACACAGAGAGATGGAGTGAGAGCATGTGTACAAATGAATCAGTGCTGTTTGTTGTAGTGTTTCAGTCTCGAGCCATTTCAAGCAGCTTATTTGAGAGAGCTGTGGATCATGTTTAGAAAGCTTGCTCTCATTATATCAGACCCTGGGGAAAGAAGGGCCCCTCTTTCTCCATACTATCAAAGCCACAGAGCAGCTTTAGAGGACATGCTTCAGTCTGAATGGAGGCTCTGGAGTACATAGAAAAAGTAGCCTGCTCAGCCCTCATCAGCCCATGCTGTGGGAAGCTGCCAGTGTTCAAGGTTTTGATCAGGCCTTACAGTAATGGCTGTGGGTGACAGGTATATAGTTGTAGGACTAAATAGCTTGATTTGCATAATGCTTCACCAACATATTTAGCTTCCACTGCTTATGAAACTACTATTTTCTTTTAACTTTTCTTCCTGGCTGCAGCATTTTGGATCCTGTTTCATTTGACAAAACCATGATTATGTAAACAGGGTATTTATCGTGGCACAACCGGGATGTAATATGGTTTACCTCCGCTGTGTCATGCACATTTTCCCCTGGTTTAAATAATGTACAGCTCTTTTTATTAACCAAACATGTTGTTGTTTTCTTTTAAGTAATTAAAATATACCTGGCATCCACAACACTTGCTTCCAACAAATCTAAACCAAGCGGATCCACAAGAAGGACAGCAACTTTATCTTTTTGCTTTTTGAAATGATTTTCTCATAAACGGCTGCAAACACATATTTACATAGTCTATGTAGCAATCTACTTTTATTTGCTAAATGCCAAAATTAAGAGATAAAGTAAGTTTATATACATCCACTTAGTATTTGTTAGAATGCCATTTAAAACTGTCTGATTTAAGTTAAAAGTTTTGGGTTTGCTGAAGTTCTAGCTAATTAGCCTTGACACAAAACTGTCACCTTTCTGAATGGTAAGATGGTTGAAAATGGTCATACTGTTTATACTTGTTCATCACTGATTGCACAGATTAATTTGACGCTTTTCCTAACATGTGTAAATTACACCTAAAGATGAACAATACTTCTGGAGGTCCACAATTCACATCTTGCTTTTGATTTTTCCCATTAAGTCACCATCAAGAAAGCCAGGTGTTTTAGGGGCTGTTTTAAGATTAGTCCAATTTATGCTTTCTGAAGACGCTAGAGTTTTCTGCAGTCAGGTCAGTTATGCTAACCAGAGAATTACTTCAAAAATCTTGAAACACCCCTTTAAATGTTCTGCATTCATCATGGCATTCCAGCAAACCTTCTGGACTTTCATAACACTTGCTAAGCATATTTTTGCACCAAATCAGATTCTGTATTTTCAATATTATCTTATAGATACAAGCTGTATGTTTGGCCTAAAGCGATACTGGAGAATTTCCTTGAGGTGCGAACGAGGTTCAATTAAAAATCCTATACAGAAATAATTTTCTTTGATGAATTTCTTACACCCACAGCTGGGTTTTCCTTCCCTCTCTAGCTATTATTAATTCATTTACATTTTGCTGCAAAGGAAATTATTAGAATGTTGCGCAGTGAATTGCCTGCAGCAAACAAGACGAAAAGTGGAGCCCTGGCAGAATAAAATCTGACGACTTTTATGTTCTTCTTTCTTTATGTGCAGCCTTTTAACGTCACCATTGTACTGAGCCTTGATTCAATTCTTGTTGATCATCAGTAGCTGAGTTCCTTTTGCCACACCTCCTCCAGCCACCCTGTCTACTGAACTGACTGTGACAAATACCAAAGAATTATAAAATTATAGTGTTGAATTAAAAAAGTGTTCAGTGTGAACAAAAAGAGGAAATCTCTCACCAGAGCCCTGGTGGTTTGTTTATGCATCAAAAGTGACACAAAGGTTTGGTCTCTGCATGGGGTTGTTCTTCTCAGCATTAAAACAAAACATAAACTTTACTTGGATTGGGAAATGTATATATTTTTTTTCTTTCCTGCTGAACAATAAAAGTTTGCTTGTAGACTGATCTACTTTACTGGGTACTGTTGTTAATTCCAGGTTAGACCTTCTCTTCTTTCAGAAGTGCCTAAGGTCTTTGCGGCAAAGACCTAGTATGGGTGTCAGGAACATTCCTCTTATTTAAATTCACATTGAGATAAAAGCCTCACGCATTTCCTGCAGCCCTGCAGATCCATAATGCACATCTCTCACACCACCAACTGCAACCTGAACCGTTGATACAAGGCGGCAAATTTTCAAGTTGTTTAAATCTAATTCTGACCCGACCGTCTGAATGATAGAACAGGAGATGTGTATTATAGATCAAGAGTCATTAAACCATGTCCCATTTTTCATGTTACTGACCAGTTCTGGAAAGGTTGTGGAAATTCTGGCTTTTGGTTTTGTATTAATATAAAAGTTTACAAGACTTGATGTGATTGGGGAACTCACACACATCAAAGAAAAACATTGGTCTCAAGAGTGAGAGATGTATTACTACATATTTATAACCTGATACACAATCTAATTAATTCCCAAAGCGTATTTTTGATTCATTGTTTTTAGAAAAAGTTAGCTCTCCTCTGCAATTAGAAACTCTTAAGATAGTGGTGCCTTTAAATATTCTTTTTAAATCATTAGGCCTAGACATAATATGAGATGAAAATTTCAGTTCAGTTCAGAAACACTTTAATTTTCCTGAAGAAAAATTAAATCTCATTGTAACTCGTATCATCTAAGCATCCTCAAACGGTCGTCATCAGTATCACTGGGAATTAAACATGGACCTCTTAGATTAGAAATTCAGCAATCAGGATTTTTTTGATCAACTTTCGATGTCATTTCTGGTCTGATCTGCTAATTTTGATTTTGTTCTGGTTTTATTTTTTTTTACATATACACCTTAAAAAAGAGAAAATGTGCTGCAGGTTCTTAGGTAGCAGTTTTTTATCCCTATTTATGAATACCTAATCTAACATCTGATTTTTATTGAACACAAACTTCCTGTTTGTAGATATTTTTATACTCCAAAAATGGTTGTGGTACCTAATTTTGATGCGTTTAGTGAATTGGAAATCCTTTTTTTTTTTAGTGCAACTGATTGTCGATTAAGGTTAACATTGACCACCTCTAATCTGTGGTTAATTTTGTAATATCAGTTTTTACTTTTATCTGTTCTAACTTTGAAACATAAGGTGTCCTTTCTAAAACCTTGCTTTGGATTGAGGTTAAAAAAAATCCTCACTCACCTTTACAGAACTGCATATTTTTTAGAATAATTTCAACGTACAAAGAGGTTTAAGAAGGATGGAGAACACAATTTGCATTTGACAGAAAACGGTGGGGTGTCAGAGTGACATAGAGACAATCAACTGACTGCTCAACCTGACATTCAAAATCCCTGCAGCACTGAACAGAGATGTCACCCTGTGTCCTCATTTTTGAACATGCAGCCACATACAACCTTCAGGAGACAAAATACACAATGCGTATGTACAACTTTTGTTTATTTGCATCATACACAACCATACACATTCGCTGGTCTTGCAGCACTGCAGCACATACAACACAGGACATGTACACCAGTTTACCCATCCATTACCACCAGCGCTCAAGCCTGAAGACTTTTATCCCTCATCAGAAAGAATATTCAGTAGCTTAGTAAATCCCCTGAAATTACCTGCATTAAAAATGTTCAAAAAAAGCAAAACAAACTTATTCACAAGCCAGCATCTGTGCAACTGTGCAGTAATATGCTCCATGAATACTGAAACTGTTTGTTCACATTAGGAGGGAGGGCTTCATCATTTCCAGTGCACATAATTTTTTAACACAGTTCAGCAGATAAACAGCAGTTCAACTGGTTATTTTACTGTAAACAAAAAGCAAGGTGCCACAGTAATTAGTAGTACATACAGATTAAGATGGCAACAGATCCAGTCTGTCCATGTTGTGAGTGCTGCAGTGGGGATCACTATGGATAAATGGCTGGACAAAATTTCAACAGGAAGTGGTGAATGGTGAGGATTTAAGTTCTACATTTGCCTCTAGACATATCCACATTAGTCAGCTTTCTATTTTACAAGCAAAACTAATACCAAGCAAAAAATAGATAAAACATATTTAGATACCTTGCTTTCCTGGATTAAGGCGAATACATGAGGCTACATAGTGTCAATGAAGGATAGCAACATACGTTATACCATTCAAAGATTTTCTAAAGAAGAAAAATAAACTTTAAAATTATGTTTTTAACCAGGCATGTTGTTGCATCCCCTCTTATAGCAGGTATTGATGAAAATTACTTGAATGAGGTCTGTAGCCTTGCTCATGCATTAATAAGAGGTTAGTTGGGATTTTATCATTTTCATTCCCCTTTCCTGTTCATATTCTGTAAACATGAGGCAAAACAGCATTGGAAATGAGGGAATTGTTTTGCATAGGGCTGCACAATATATTGCAAATTTATCGCAATACTACTCTACGCAATATCACAAAGACTTGCCAGAACTGCAATAAGTGTTGTCTACTTATTCAAGTAGCATGCACTCAAGCTCTTTATGCTTGTAATACTTAGAGACTCTTGTTTAATGCAGCACAACAATTAAGTTGATGGCATTAAGGTCAAATCATTAAGCAATTATAACTTAGCTGTTTCATTTCCAAGGTAAAAGAAACAAAATTTGAGCTGAATATCAACATTCGCCAGTTTTATCGTATGTTTCCTAACATTGTGCAGCCCTAGTTTTGTAAGAGACCCTCCTAAGATGGTTTGCGGAGGGTGTGAATGCAGATAAATGTTATTTAAAGGTGTTAGTTAATGCTTCCAGAACAATATTGAAAAGGCAGCAGTCCATTTTAAGAAACCTAAAAGCAAATAACTAATACTCATTACTCATATTCATTAGACAAACCATGTTTTTGATCTTAAACATGGGTTGGTTTTGAAAGCTGTACAGTATTTTTCATCTCCATGATAACTGTCCAGAAACTCCTGGAATAAAATGACCACCATGGAATCAAGTATTGCTCATAAATATGTGCACTCTGTGCAAATATAGAAATAATAAACGTACTGTGACATTTTTTTTATTATATAAGATATCTATACAGCCAACAAAGGCCACAACTGTGGCATCGTATACATTTTTCAAAATTTACATATTTTCATCTGTACATGCACCTGTAGTGCAAGAAATTTTGTTTGTTTATTCTAGAGCAAGACATCAGGGCAGTTTATTTATTTGGACAACTCAGCAACTTATTTTCAAATGGTCCAGTTTAGGTTATTTTGCTCCTTCACCTTTTTTGTATGTAACTTTTTTCTCGTATGAAATAGAAACATTCACTGCGGGGTCTTTCTGTGCATCAATTTCTATCCACCAGGGGGATATTTTGAACCAGCATTGGCAACCAAGGACTTAAAGTAATTCTTTAAAGCAAAGATGTACACTACATAAACAACACAACTGTTTTTTCTGGTTTTACTGTGGATAATGACAGCCAACATCTTCACAATGTCTTTTGCTTTAAATCTGAGGTAAATGATGTTGCACCAAAGCACATTCATCTCTGGGACACAGAACCCGTCCCCTTCCTTCCTGGATCTTACTGTGATGTCACAAAAGGAAGCTGTGTGTTTGGGATGTTCCCTTAAAACACATCAACTTTCACCTCCAATTAAGTCAAATCTTGTCAATTGAAGTGTACAAACCAATGACCTCATCATTTGGGTTTTCACAAATTGCTTAAAGTTTCTTTGTGACTTAACTAAAAATAACTTTGTTCTGCTTGACTGACTTAAGAAAAGAGGTTCAGTGTAATTCAGTGTTGATAAGTAAAAAAAAAGTGCCAAAAGTGTATTTAAATAGCTGTTTTTTTATCTGTAGAATATAAAACAAATACTTTAAAAATTGGTTGTCAACGAGCAAAATATGCCCTCCTAATATTTCAGAAAATATTTTTCAAAATGTAATAAGTTTATCCTCGGAATTTATGAAATACTGCAAAAATAATAAAAAAAATTATCTCAGCCAATAAAATGCAAGTATAGTCGGGGAGGAAATTATACCGGTTATGAAATGGTGACGGTGCAAATTGACCAGGAGCTGGACCATTAGCTCATGTCAAAATAAGAAAAGAAAACGTATCACTGGTCTAACATCAAGCTGCAACAAAATAATACCTTCCGTTATGCACAAAGTGATACATTTCTGCTTCAGTAAGTGCACTAAAAATGAGAAGTAGTTACACGTGTTGTCAAGCATAGAAGATGAGTTCAGGAATCTGCCCTCCCTGCACCCCGGTGCCGTTGGTGCTGTCTGAGGAGCACTGGAACTGGAATGTCACTTTACCACACTGTACCTCTGTCATCCCTTCCTGTCCGAAGTAACTCAACTCATTTCCGTCCAGAATAACACTGGCAGTGTAGAAGGTATCTGGTTCGATTTGGACCGGATACTCGAACCATACTGGAAAGGTGTTGCTGGACCCATCTGAGAAGTATTTATTGAGGTTTTGCCCCAGCAGCACACCTTGACGCTTCAGCTCTATCTTGGCACTGTACTCTGCTGAGCCACAGCTGGATCCATACAAGCCAAACCCGGCGATAAAAACTCTTTTATCCACAGCGAACTGTATGCTGTCACAGCGGCCGCGGTAGCGCCACTGATTGCTTCGATAGGCACAGGACTGGAATCTGTGGCAGCGCTGTGGCGTCAGGCCCTTCCTCGGTTGACTTGCAAACTTAAGCTCGGGCTTCTTGGCTGCCGTGTACCACAAGAAGATATCATTGGTCTCATTAAGCGTCAACACGCCAGACTGGGCCGCTCCATTGGCAAAGTCATCCAGAGCCATTGTAGGGATACGTATGAGGTACATGGCCTTTCCCAGGACCTTACGCTTGTTGTCAGTAGAAGATGTGAGCTCCTGTCTCTGACACTCGGCCTCAGCCCAGCTAAGTGCAGCCTCGAAGACCACTATCTCTTTAGCATTGAGTGTCTCTCGGTGTAGGATGCTCTCCAGGGTCTGGGAGTCAATGTCACAGAAACCCTCTGAACGTAAAGCCAGCTCAGCCTGGGCATCAATCACCTCCCAGCAGCGCTGTGTCAACTCCGGCTCCTCGAACAGGCAGCTCTGGGAGAGCAGCACGCAGGCGTTCTTGGCGCTCAGACTCGTCTCTAGGAAGTTGACGCAGGCGCGCGCCAGGTGAGGGACAATGTACTTTTTGGCAGCATAGAGAGTGGCCAGCACGGTGTCAGCAGTCAAGTCAATTTCATCACAGTATATATACCTGTTGGAGTAGAAATTGGACATTAGACACATCAACAAACTATGATGTTTAGCATGTTATTGTCAAATCAGGCGAGGTAGAATAGCAACATTATTGATATTAGGAAATTTAGTGAAAGGAAATTGAGAGTTTACCTCATTATAAAGTCATTTATTTAGTCAATATTTAGGTCAAATTGGATCAATACTAAAGAATAATAATAAATGATAAATATTGTAGAATAGGCTTTTGAACATTTTATTTAAAATTTGATCGAAATGCAGTTTCTGTTGAGAAATAAACCAGAAAACACTCAGATTTTCTGAGTTGTTTGGGCAGATTGAGTCCCATTTAAATGGGCTAAAACTGAACATCAAGTGCCCAACATAACAACATCATGACTCAGCATTTTGACTCAGGTTTATCTTGTTGACACCTCAGACATTTAGCTTTTTATGTTCCTATCGAGTGAAGTAAGAGTGAACCCATTGGTGATAATGGAGCTGAATGAGACTTTCAGAAAGAAGATTGCAGCAGCCTTTTGCTAAAGTAAGGAGTCTAAAAAGTTATCTAAATAATCTGAAATCAGCCAATACACTCTACAGATATTCTCCTAATGGATAACACTAACAAACTACAAGCCAAGCCTGGCCATCCAGGCAAGGTCAACCTGAGAGCAGACTGCAAAATGTGAAACTATTCTCCAAAAATCTTTTTTGTGCTGTTGATGTGAAGGTGCCAGTGAGGGAACCATTTCTCTCCAAGACTAACATGAAAGTCCTACTGAGCAAAATCATAGACATAGTCCAAGACTTCTGGAGTAAAGTTTTTTTGATGAGATGAGTTTAAAACTAGACACCAGAACAGAGGACATGCTTGGTATTTTTAGGAAAAAAAATACCTGATACCAACTATAAAGCATATAGGATTTGGGGACGCCTGTGCTGCAGCAAGACCTGAACAGCTCATCACAGAATCCACTATTAGTTCTACTGTGCATCACGGTGTATTTTATTTATTTATTTATTTTTCACTTAATGAGCAAAAAAGGTAATTTTGGGTGTTTAACTGTAATTAAATCACTGGTCTTCCCTCAGAAAACATGAGTGTGATTCTTTTTGGCATAAATGAGTCAAGGATTGTACTTATGTACTCTCACTACAGATAATACGCTTGACTATTGCATAGATGGGTGTAATAAGTCATGAGTTTTGAGCAGTTTTATCCAACATATAACAGAAAAGCATTGATCTAGACAAAGAGCATCAGTAAAATATTAGTGATATGAGGGAAAAATAGACAAACAGTCTCAACCTCCTTACTTTAGCATTGCCAGAAATGCTGCTGGTTCCACATCCGGTATGTGAATTTCATCTTTGTTCTCCGCAAGTTCACCATAAAACATGGCGTGAAACACTGAACTGCCTACAGCCAGTACATACTGTGGAAAGAAGAAGAGAAAACACTGTGACAATGGAGAATATACATTTTTCTAGCACATTTCTGTATCTTTGCATGTACAGTTATGGAGGTTTGAGATTTTGAAAATGATTCATGCCCCAGATTTTTTGTCAATGGCCCTATTTCTAGTTAGTCATCTAGGCTTTGTATGAGGGTGCAGCTTAGTATCTGACCACAATATGAAAAAAAAACAAAGTGAAACCTTATCAATATAGAGTCAAAGTCTACATACCATAAGGATAGTAGATAGATAGATAGATAGATAGATAGATAGATAGATAGATAGATAGATAGATAGATAGATAGATAGATAGATAGATTTAATCAGGGGAATTGCCTAAAATCAGGCGCTTAGAGCTTGTTTGCAATTAGAACTGCCTGATGCCTGTGATGGCAGATAAAAGCTTCCGCAGTAATTACCGAGGTCGGGTTGTAATTATTTTGCTCAGGTCATTTTGAAAAACCACTGAAAAAAAGCAAATGTTTGTTTCATTTCTGTGAGAACCCTGACTAACAATGACTTGTCAATAGATTATGCCTGTAAAACCTAGCCTTTTGTTTTAAGTAAACACATTTGTTATCTGCCTATGCCAAGTTTGGCATAGTCGAATGGATATACGAAAGGTCCAATATATAAATGTTTTTTTGTTTGGATGAAAATGCAAGTATCTGAGAAAAGCTTAAGTCATGAAAATATTTAATCCTTTGATTTTTCTCTGCTGTTCTTAGCCAGCTTTCCTTTTCCCTGCGGAGATGAAGGCAGATTTCTAGATACTTAACAGAGTGCACTAAAGGTTCAGTTTGCTGGAATTAATGAATTATCTGAATCATGATGAAATTAGATGCAACACAATCACCGTTTTCATTAATAGGCACGCTTCGATTAGACACTGCAGGGCCTCAAGTTCTGTTTATAAACTCAGGTTTCAGATCTTTGTGTGGAAGTGTTTGTGCGAGCATGTGTAGGTGAAGATGTGGGTGGCATAAATTTCCTGAAATAAATTTCTCTAAATTGCAGCCAGTCAGGGGGAAATGCTCGAAAAGATGTCACTATTGTTGTAGATGCTGGTACATGCTGTAATACAATTTTCTAAAACATATTTGTTTCCTTCATTATGGAGACACACATGCTCTTGTGTGTGGATTAAGGAACAATATAGTAGAAATGAATTAAATTAGTCTCAGGTCATGCTCTAATATACTTCATAGATATAAACAAATTTAATGCTTTTAGCTATTTTCTTGGCTTGCTAAGGAACTAACTGCAAAGATAATGGTTGTGTAATTTCCTGCCAACTGGACACAATAAAGATTGCTGAGCTGAATATCTTTAAATCCTATTGGTATAATGTCTCAGCATAAAGGGCCATCAAATCATTCTTCCATAACTGTTCTCTCTAAATGCACCAAGAGCACTGCAGCTCCAAATCATATATAATTCATTCGGTCCCATATAATGGACCAAAAGAGAGAAAATAGAGCTATTGAAAGCTAATGTGGTTGGACGGGTGAATTTAAGGCATTAAAGGGACTTACCGTATTAATCTTGTGTAATTGTTTTTAAAGTAAGTAAATGTGAGAGTGCATTCATAGAGGCCATACGGTCTAGGAAAAAGTTGATCTTAATTATTTATCTGAACATCTTGAAAGAGCAGACACTTCAGTGGGCAGAGGAAACAAAGACATTGGGCTAAGTAACATTATGTTTCAAGTTAGATATAATGCTAACTCTCTGAGCATCTAATGATAACTAAACTAGAAAATAAAATTTCATTAAGTAAAGCAGACTTATTTACAGGTCTTAAATAGTTGAAATTAGCACCTACACAGCTGAAATTTAATTGAAACCGACTGAAGTAGTTCTGATCTTTGCATTTATTGTCTATTGAGAACTGAGTGGGATTTTCCTGCTTGAAATTCCACTCTTATTTACAAATTAATAAGCGATAACATATATTTTTTTAGTTTTTCATCAGTAAATTGTTTATTAGTAAAAGTTTGGTATCATGTTTGCAGGAGTCATTTAAAATGCCTTGTGACCTGATTATACTTCAGTTGTTTTTTTCTAACTGAAAGTCAGGGACAGTAGTTGGTGTAGTTATGCATCAATTCGAAAGCTTGATCTCTTCACTTATTATTTGTGAGAAAAATTCTGATTTTTAAAAAACAAAAAAGTAAAACATTTTTAAATGTCTGAAGTCATAGCAGATATCTGCAGAGTGAGCTATAAATGTTCAGTGACTGAAGTAGTTTAAGGAATGCTTAAACGAGTTAGTTGTGAATTCTAGCATTACAGTATATGAAATCTTTTCTAAAATCTTTCCTAAGAACATTTTTGCACCTATAGTTCGTTTACTTTTATCCAAATCAGTTTTTGAGTTTAATTTCTAACTTTTCCTGGTGGTTTGGTGTCTGAAAGTATTCGAAAAGAATTTAATCAAACTGTTACTATATCAGACGAAATAATTGAATAAGTGTATTGATTTTGAGAACCTGGCTTGAAGCTTGCATGATGGTTTATGCTTAGCAAAAAAGAAATGCAATGTTATTTACTCAACCGTATCCCACAATGCAACACATATCTAAATATGGGAAGTCATTTGGCTGACGTTTGCAGCCACCGACTGGTTGAGGTGTAGGATTGAGGTGGGATCACATTCAGACCATAAACACATCACTCTAGAGTTTATTTGAAACCCAGGTGGTCTTCGTACCCAGTGTGCGGTTTAGTCCACACACTAGTGCGAGTCTTTGGGTTTACATCTACCTAAATAAATCGCACTAATGAGGCAACCAAACCAAGGATCACTTTAAATGGACCCCAATGTTTGTAAATTCCCATTCTTTTCTCATCTTCCTTTGTTGGATTTAAAGTTGGTTTACTCCAAAGCAGTTCTGAAAAGCATAGTTTGGGCTGAGACAAGGGCAAATCTATTTTGTGTGAGATGACTGCTGAGGAGGAGACGACCCCTTCCTCTTGCTCGCTCTCTTTCAGCCTCATTTATATAAATAATTGAAGACTGTCTTGAAAAAGACACATGGTGCGGAAGTGAGAACAGAGCACAAAAGATTTCACTTCCACAGAAGCACAGGATGGAAGAAGATTATTTTCATGCTTCTATGAAATGACCTTCTATGAAACTCAGCCTGCCTGATCCCTTGTTTGTTGATTTCCTTTTCTTGTTGCCGTTATTTTTACTGGTATAGATTCTTACTCTGTGGCCCGGCAGCCGCTGGGTCCTTCCAGGCTGACCCACGACAAAATGAACATCTGCCATCAGCTCATTGTTGAACATCACTGAATTTCTGAAGGGAAAGAAAATCAGAAGAACAAAATCAGTACGTCTGTATAGTATTTCAGCTGTTTGGTTATATTACTACTCAGTAGCATCTTTCATCCTGCTTCATTTGAACTAAAACAGTCTCATCCGTCTGAGTTCCCCTCATACCATTTCGTTTTATGTCTTCTCTCTTCACAAAGACAGACGAACAAGACAACAAACTTAATGGAAAGTCCCCGCTGTGAAAGAACGGGACCAACAATAAAGCTGTGCTCATATATTATTGAGTACATGTCACTGGGGCGGGTAAACAGCCCCGCAACGTTCTGGAGAGACAACAAAAGCCAGGTCAGAAAAAAAAAAAAAGCCCACGTTTTGCTCCAAACAGCTGGGGCCTTTTACAGATAGGCCAAAGTAAATATTTTGCTTTTAGCACAGATCAGCCTCTGCATGTTGTGCATATCAAACACACTTGCTGCCTGTCTGTTCTCCACTGCATCAGAGCAGTGAAGGCTTGGAGGAGTGGGAGAGGCTGTAAACAGAGGTCTCCCCAACAGAATGAGGACGGTGCTGACAGAACACCGGCACAGAGGCAGGGGCCGGTTGCAGCTGTCGAGTTACACCAAGGTTTTACACATGTACGGTTAACGTCCAGTTTAAAGCTGTCTCACTAAGATTCCAATGGATTGGCTGGAATGATTGCTGAGCACTGCTTGTCCAGATGGCTGAGAGAAGGCTTTTTCCTACATTTTTCTCTTGCTTAGAAAAATGATGCATTTTGTCGTTTTAAAACATTTCAGTTTGTGAAACGCATGAACAATATGTAATCTAAAAGACTGCAACCCATTGCTCTTATTAAGGTAATATTGTTTTAAATTTGATAAGCTGCAGAGTGCCAGATAGACACCTAAGCAGATAGCCAGACCACCTAACCTGCTAATATCAGATTGTTGCACTATGAAGATTATGAATATTTGAAGTTCAATTTCCCAACTGAAATAATCAAGAATTTTAACACCATTACAAATTATTTATGGTCCACTTTAATAAAAACAACATTTTTATATTTTTTGTTTTAATTATTTTCATTCAATGATCATTATACTGTTTTTTTGTTTGTTTTTTTAACTTAAGACAATCATACCATGACACTCTCACAGTCCCTATAGCTAACCACAAATATGAAGGTCACTAGCTTGCATTAGTCCTGTCTGAGATACTGATAAAAGAGAATCTTTACACAAGTTTCTCATTTACCAGTATGCATGATAATCTCCAAATAGTTGCAGTCATGAGAATCAATTGTCTTGCAGTGTGCAGCGTCCTGGTTTGGCGTACTGTACCTTTCTCTTATAGTTGAGTAGAGTCCCTGCCAGTTGCAGTTCTGTATCGTGTTGTTGTTGTTGAGGTTCTGCTGCTGGTACTCCTGCACCCTGGTGCTGCTGCTGCTGCTGTTGCTGGTGGTGGTGGTGGTGCATGCCGGCTTCTTGGTGGGAAAAATTTCCGCAGACATCTTCTTCTTCTTGCTCCTCAGGGTGATTATCTCATAACAGACTGGGGGCAGCTTGGAGCTACCACTGGCATTCCCTTTTTTGGAGCTTTTGCTTGACTTGCTTTTCACCGAGTCAGGAAGCATTAAGAAGAAAGTCAGACATTTCATGTTCCTTCCCTTAGCATCGACCATGAGTGTGTTCAACTGCTGAGCAGTGGGAGAGCATGCAGAGAAGACATCCGGCAGGAGTAGCCAGGTGCGATGGAGGGCTGAGGGGGATGAGGACAGGAGAGATTTGAGCCACTCTGAGCAGTTCGGCAGCAAGAGTCCTGTGTGAGGTCTGCTCCACTTTAGGAACTACTAGGATATGTCTCTTCTCTGTTTTGTTACTTCCCTGAAGAAGGCGCTTCAAACTGGCGATCTGAAGGCTTTTCTCTGATGTGAAGTGTGATCTGGTGATGGAGAGCCTTTCAGGGTTCCCATCTTTGCTTGTCCAGAGTGATAAGATCAGCTCTTCAAATCCACTTCTTCTCTCCTCCTCTCCTTGCCGTTCTCACTCGCTGGCTCAGTGAGGGTTGTCCTGACAGCTCCAGATTTAGTATCGCTGCAGTTGTCCTCAGGCAGCACCTTTTACTCAGGTCCTGTCATTTTGCCCTCATTCTCCCTCTGTGCTTTTCATCCCCTTTCTGCCTCTCTTCATCTGTGACTCTTTTTCTCTGTGAGGCAGGATCGTTTTTTTCCTCCCCTCTCTTCCTCGGAGCAGACTCATCTGCAGGATGCAGGAGCTGTGAATGCTGCGCTGCTCCGCTCAGCCTCTCGTTCTGCTGACTACAGGGGTTGAATGGGAGAGCGCAGAAGAGACCGAGAGCCCCCGCATGCACACCCCCCTCTCAGCACAGTTTAGAGCTCTCTCAGGAGCTCAGCCAATGGCAGCAGACAGCATTTATGATTGGCTAATTCAGCCTATAGGGCTGCAGATGCTTGAATATGTAATTGGGTACGTCTCAATTAAAGTGGCAGTCATGTCTCATAAGAAAGACATATTAATCCACAGCTTTTCCTCCATGTGTTTCATTTACTTAAAGCCAAAGTGTTCAATTTTAACTCCAATAAATAAACTTAATAATTGTTTAGGTAGAATTTGATCAGTCATCATGTGACATTTGTATTAAATGCGATTGAAAGTACTGAATCCCCACCTATAATGGGATTACAATGCTTCACCATAGATTTCTACCTCCAAGATGTTTCAAACAACCTTTCTTTGAAAGAACAAAAAAGGCCTTCAAAGATGTCTTTGTAAATTTTTTATCATCCCATTTGGAAAGAACATGGAGCTAAGAATACAATGTACTCTCAGCACAATGTTCTCTAAATGCATATGGATTATTTGTCCTTCATGTTTAACTTGCACAGTAGCTTTACTTTTTTCCTTTGAGGCTTTAATTGTTTATTTACACCCTTGCCACGCTATTGAGTATCTGTCCTGTATTTCAGCTGCACAAAGATACAAGACTTTTATGTAAATAACACTCCTTCTCTGAACACTAGAGAGGCAGCTTTTTAAAAAATGTATCAATTTCAATTTGGCCTGTAATTGTTTACTTTCTTACTAAATATGAGGGGACATATTTCATCATCAATTGATTCAAAGTTTTGCTTGAGTTAATTATGATCTGTAAGTAATTATTTGCAATTAATCGCATTTTAATTGAAAACTATCAACGAAAGAAGCAACATTTTCAATTCAAAAACTAAATTGTTGAATAAATGGACATGTTAGCCCACAAAGATTTTTATTGTTTTTAATCTGTTTTGGTAATTCAGCCTTCAGATTGGTACAGAGTGCTATTATACCCATTCAACTCCAGTGTTTCAGTAACAACTGATAATTCATTGAACTTATATAAATTACTTCTTCAGAAATGTGGGAAGTGGAATGAAACATTAGCGTTGGGCACGCCTGTGCTGCTACAGCATGTTTTGAATCTTGCTGCTCAGATTAAGCCTAATCTAGCTTGGCGTGTTAGCCTACTTGGTCAAATTAATTATTTTCAGCTTTATGTTTTTAGTCTTCTTAACAAAACCTTATTTAAGTGTTCAGCAGGCTCACTTTTCTTCACATTTGATTTGATACCGTCACATATACAGTTTAATCTTCATCTAAGCCAAGCTGTGATTTTATTTCTTTTTTTGTTTTTTGTTACAAAACTATCAAAACATTCTGTGCCATCAGCATCAGAGTTGTTACCAGATATTTGCATACACCATATAAAAACAGAACTATTTTGTCTGACATTAAATCAGTCTACACTTTGAATGTTGGGTCAGTTAGGATTACATATATAGTCTAAGTGCCAGAATAATAAAAACATTCTTTAAAAATAGATTGAATAATAATAATTTTAAGGTTAAATTATTCCGTTTCTAGGTGAAGGAAGCTTCTTTTGAATTATTTCCCACTTTATATTTTGTAACATATCTAGTCCATTTTAATATTGGTATTTTTAATTGTATATTGTCACAATGAGTCTTCAACCCATTTTCTATGGGTTGTGTGTATATAATTTTGACCAAAGACATTTCTGCTGTATTTTGCTATTATTTATGTTGGCATTATCATTTTTTGCAGAATAATTCATGTTCTGTGGTGTCATTATGTTTAGAGAGTTCATTATTTAATCGTCTATATTTGTTTGGTGGTGAAAGCATAGGTTGGAAAAGACCTTTAAAGAACTTTGCAGCTGGTCTAGTGTCATCCTTAGGGTAATTTAGAAGAAACATTTGTTCTTAAGGTTTAGCTTAGCTGTAGCTTCGACTGTCTCTGATCCTATTGTGTCATGAAATCACTAAATAATAAACTGACCTCCAGTAGGTGGCCAGAGACTTAATAAAGTTTACTAAACAGTCAGATGACCAGGTTGTTGATACAAAATGGAAAACGAAGATTCAAGACTATGTTGCGATGGCAAATAAGTAACGCACTGTTAAACACTCTTCACATTGTATATCAGCACAAACCTTTTCAAAACAGACTTGATATTTTACAAAATACTTAAATCCACGTCTCCCAACTATCATTTTAGATAAACAGCATAAAAAAGTACTTGTTTAGTTTGCTATTTTATTTTCATGGTGTTGCGCTAGTGTTATTTCTATTAAAATGTGTGTTCATATTACATTGCACATTCATAACAGTGAAAATAAAACTGAGAGTGGGATAAGTTAAATGAATTTACCGGTGAGACTCTTCCTTGAACCAGTCTCAATATTGATTTTTCCATAAAGCCTAATTAACTGTCTTAGTGTTTTGCTGCACTGAGGAGCATTAGCCCGCTAAGCCCCCTGATACAGTGTACACCGTCGAACAGAGAAATTTGCTATGGCAACATGGAACCAACATTACGGGGCACCATACTCTGAAATTGCAGGCCACTAGAGATGTTACCCTGGTAACCAAATCCACAAGTAACACCAGCAAGGAAAAAAAAAACAAAAAACATATTATGCAGACAAAAACAATGATGATGGGAAAAGGTTTTCTTGTGCTGTTTTTATTATTCCAGATAGATCCATTGTCATAAATGTCTATTATCTGCAGAAGTTAAAATGATGCTTCCTTATCTGAAACTGCTAACATGCATAATAAATCTGACATTTTTACAGTTTATCTGACCGTACAGCCCAGGAGCTGCCTACAGTATTTGATTAATGCCACCAAATATCAGTTTTAAATGGTTTAATTGCATTTTCCCTCCATTCATCAGCAGAAAATGAAATCCTGTTGTTCACACATCCAGACTCAGGAGTGAAGAGAGGAAGTAATGATGGTGTTGTTACAACGTCAACATTGATTTGATATCGCATGTTGTCATCGCCTCGGCGCACATTTTCTCAGAGAAGTGAAAAATTAGCATAACTGTAGTAACACTGCAATTAACACTGAGTTTAACAAAGACCAACAGCTGCTATAATCATCAAATTTAACACAATTTTGCACATGCGCATGCATGTGTGTGTATGTATAAATACACCATGAACACTGCTGGTTCATGGTTTAGTCATCTCAGAATTAAAGCTAGAAAATATTAAATGATTTTATATATTGATGGAACTACAGGTCTCTTAAATTCCTTTCCCCTGTACAGTTTTTCTCCTGCTGTGGGGTAGAAACATCAAAAGACGAAGTTAAAAAGCAGCAGAAGTCCAGCTGTGCCTTTGTTGATTGCTTCTTGAGGATAGTGCTCAATGAAACACCTTTATCTTCAAAGTTGTTTTACCAGGACACCTCCGTCCTATAAGAACTAACTACAGATGGTGTGCTGTACAAACAAACCAGAAAAGCAGACTGCTGAAATATACTCAGTGTGAAAAAAAAAATCTGTATTCATGCGAATTATTTTGGGTTCAGTGGAATTTAAATAGAATTTCTACCAAACTCTGAATGCTAAGTCATTAGTTATGTTGTGGAGGTGGCTGCTTGCCACTTTGGGTTTGAGCACAGAGATGCCACCCTGTGTGGCGACAGAACTCTTCTGCAGAGGGAAACCTGCTGAGAGACTTGGCCGAGCGCAGCGGAGGAGAGGGGAGGCTGAGAAATGAACTGTGATGTAGGGTTGGCACACGAAGGCAGGGATGGGATCCAGCAGCTCGTCGTCCACTGTTTGCTCTCTGTACCCTCCTTTCTGCCCCCCCCCCCTCTCCTACTCTGCTGCAACCATTAAAGCAGGCAAGGGCACCTGACAGGTGGAAGGGGCGGAAGTGATGGCGTCCGCCCAGATATGGGGCTTAGAAGTCCTGAAAGAACTGGGGTTTTTTCAGTGGGGTCTTGGAGAGAGCTGGCAGTCGGGTGCAAGAACAGTGTGAGGGTTTGTGTGCACATGCACTGCCCCAGTTAAAGTGTGTTTGTGAGGCTAAAATTTGCAGCTTATCCATCAAGTTCCTTGGTTTTTTGTTACCATTTGCTTTCGTTGGGGTTCAGTTATCAACATAATATGTTGAGGGGGCAAAAACAATTTTTATCTAATTTCAGGATGTGTCAATTCAATTGTGAGCATATATTACTTCATGTTTATTTATTGGCCACTACCAAAACAATCTCAATTGAGTCAATAATCTAAGATCCTGTACAGCATCATCAGAAAACGATCATGCTATGTCATGCTTAGAGGGCCTTTAAAGTTTTCAGTTTTTATCTTTTGTTTGCTGCCGATTAGCTTTCAAAGTCACCAGTGACAGCTGTGCACATTTCAGCTTTGTCATGTGAAAAGCAGCTTTAAGTTGCAAGTACTTCAGAAATTTAACTGCTCTTGAATGCGGTCATGTACAACACTGCCAGTGAGTATTAAGTTTATTAATTCTTCCCACGCATGTCATTACAAAGTTATCCCCAAACCCATAATTGGATTTAAAAGAGGGATACCTAACACTCTTAAGCTAATGCAGTCCATGCTGGGGGCTTTTGGATGAAACTTCTCAAAATGAGATTGAAGACGCTTTCATTCAGTCAAATTTTACTGTGGGCAGTTTCTTTAGGGCTACTGCAGAGGGTGTGGGCTTGCCTCTGGGGAGAATCTGCTGTAAAAGTCTGAGAAAGTTTATGAAGGCCATCATTTTAGCCTGTGCATTTTTGCACAACAGTGTGGTGTGTGAAGAACCAATTTGGATTTGGTTGGTTGCTGCCAGACTGAGGCAGGACCTTATCTAGCACTTCTAATGTGTGACTGCTCAACACTTGTTTAGGCAAATCTACTTTTAAAATAACGAGATATGACACAATATTTGGACACTTTCTTTGTGTTAGAGACTATGATTCATCTTTTCTGTGTGCCTTGCATTTTCTCTGTCGCCCGTTTCTCCATCTATGATAGAGATTTTAACAGTGGGGGGGCAAAACTATGAATAAATAGAAGTGTCAAAATAGTGATTGCTTTAAGCCAACAGATTTATGAGATGGGGGACTAATGTTTCTTTTTCCCCAAATCTATGTAGGTTTTTGACAAATCAGGCCCACTGGCCTTCACAGCACTCATACTAGATTTAGCCACTGTATTGCATAACCACATTGTTAGTTGCAAATGGCAGTTATAGCAAATGGCAGGATAAACATTTCATTACAAAATGCAATGATCCTCTATTAGCAACTTGAACCCTTAACAATGTCTTGTCCAACAAATAGCCCAACACACTTTAACTGGCCAGAAAGGCAGCAGCACAGCAGATGAGATGATAGCCTCCCCTTTGGCTAACAATCAATATGTCACACTCGGAAGATCTATGGGGGTAATTTTACTTGCTGGGAACGCAAAGAAATACCAAAGATTGTAGGAGGTTTTCAAGAGCCAGAAGCTCCTCTGAATCACATGCACATCCATTTCAAATATAGGTACGTTGTTTTGGGCTGTGCAAGTCGATTTATATGCACCTATCCTGTGGCTGTGCATGTGTTTCCCGGCGTGTGTGTGTGTGTTGCAGCTAAATGTGTGGATACAGTAATGACAGTGTAGAGATGACCCTTTAACCCTGGCCCACAACACGCTCACATGCTGACTCCCACACATCCTATTCCATTGCTCACTCTTCATCTTCTCTGTGCTGTCATATAAAACTGATTTGGCATAGTTTTCTGCATGTCTGCCCAATAATTTAGTGTTTTCTACACACATATTCATTTAAGGTTTTTCAGATTGACCCTGCATGTATGCTTGCATACATGAAAATTAAAGAGAAATGGTTGTATTGTGTACGCATGATATGTCCAAATATCAGTGTTTAATACTTTCAAATTCAATTCTTTACTTGTGTAATAATTAACTAATTTCCAATGCTTTTCTTTAAACCACAGCTTTGTAAATAAAATGTGGCATACGCAACAGATTTCTGGGTTAAGCAGTGTGAGTTTTGCTCTAAAATGAGTTCCCAGTGTGTAATTAAAGGAGAAGTATTGTGCCTTTTTACAAGTCATGCCAATGCCCTTAAATATACATGCTTTGGTTAAAGTAACAACAGAATGCAGTATAACAGATCCCCTCTCACTCCTCTCTTTGCATACATTATTATTAAATAACACAACACAAAACAAACTGCGTCTTTTGAGTTAGGTTGTGCTTTGTCATTTTGTACTTTTTTTGGGGAGGGAGGCTATCTCTGTTAGAACATGATTATATCGAAAACAAGAGAGCAAAACGTGTTGAATATAGATCATTCTTAATCAACCTTTCTTTTGTTTTTTACACAATACATATGCATACATTGACTTCAGACTTCAAATAGTTAGACAAAGATGAATGGAGAAGTTTTGAGATCTTCTAAATCAGAATATAAAATTTTAACAAGGGTGTATTTTTCAGCAAAACATTTATTCTAAACAGTCAAGAAAACTTTTCCGGTTAAGAAAAACCGGAACAATTTGGCAAGTTTAATAAATAAACTTGCCAAATTTTATTTATTTAATAAGTTTATTTGCCAACTTGCCAAGATGACCATGTCAATTACAGAACTTGAATATAATGGAAAGTAGCTAGACAGAACGGGGTTCATCATGAGGGCCCCAAAAAAGTCAAGATCTTAAAATGAATCACAGCTGATGAATGAATGAGTTCAGTTCTCCTTAGTTCATACTGGAGCAGAAGTAACAACATTCAACTGAATGCTGCTAGAATTTTAGTTTTTGAAATTGCAATTGTTCCCACAAGACATGTCACTGTGTCCAGATTCACTTCCCATAGTGAGCTTTTTCATTTTTGAGTACGTCTGTTTGTCTCCACGCAATTGCGTACATTGCTGTTGTCCTGTATCCCAACTGGATACAGGACAATAAAGGACAATACTTTTTTTGCATCGGTGACCCTCATGTTATGCATTGCTGCCTATGTGTCCTGCAAGGCTAAACACAAGGAGAACTTGTAAAAAAAAATATTGAATTTCCTTTAAGGATCTTAGTTAATTTACTTTATTTTTTTAATGTGTGTCATCACATGGATTTAATGATGTCTGATAGCATTTATACTCCATCTTGTTTTTTTCTGATCTTCATCAGACCACTCTTTTAACTTTCCTAGCTTGTCACATTGTTTCAGCTTTTGTTTTGTTTTTGTTCATATCTAGTTCCTTGCTTTGCAACCCCTCATGTTCTCCTTTGAAAAAATAATTTGTGTCATCCATCTCCCTGTCTGCCACCTGCTCTTTGCATTTGCATTCTCACCTTTTACAACTCCTGACACTAATATCCTAGAAGTGACAGCTCCCGTGAAATGGTTTAAAAATGAGGTTTAGTTTTCAGGACCCTAGTGACCTTCTGCTGAATCTTTGATGGATGAATTTAAGTCAGTAGGTATTAATAAATCCTCAAAGTTTTCCAAGTTTTAAAAAAAGGATTTACGCTTAGAAGAAATTCCGCTTCAGTCATTCAGCTACACGAGAAAACTCTTCTTGGACTTCCACAAGTAATGATCAAAATATTTTGATATACGAACAACAACTACGGCTAGGTTTTTGCTTATGGGAGACATTGTAATCAACATCGATTGGCTTGCACACTAATCCAGTCTGGAAACAGCTTGCATATTCTGTGTTGAGGCTATTCTGAAAATGTATAGAGGCGATACATCACTTTTGTTGACACGAGAGTAAAAGAGAGAGAGAGAGAGAGAGAGAGAGAGAGAGAGAGAGAGAGAGGATGCTGAGGAAGCAACTCTACAGTGAGCGCAGTCTTCCTGTAAACCCAAGGTTAAGACTTTTATTAAAATATCCACCTTGCCACAGAACCAGTTGCAGGCTGTTGTTATTTCAAATTCAGACCAGTAATTTATTTTGGAGCCTGAAATCAAGGTCCTACCAAGGTTAGAAGAAGAGTCCATTTCAGGATCATTTTAATACAACTGCAAGAATATCAAGGCGAGTCCTGGCCCTTATGCTGAGGGGGATCAGCTGCTTCAAGTAAAGGTTTTCTGAGACAAGGATTTCAGGTATTCCCATGTCTTACAAACTCACTCTTATCCTAGTCACTTGAAAAACACCTCAACAACACTGAAAAACAATGTTTACTAATCTAATAACACAATGGGGTGAATAAGTATTACCAAGATTCTTATTTTGTTAATGTATCTCCATCTTATGTATTTAATCAAGTCATCAATATAAATAAAGGCTGCAAGATTTCTGATAGTGGAGTCAAAAAAGATTATTTGAAGATCAGTCTTCAAATCATGAAGATCCAGTTACTTTCTCCAGTTACCACTTGCAGAAAGCTTCAGGAAGATCTGGTGTGAGTATGTACAGTTTTACCAAGAAAGCAATAAGTAGTTAACTCAGCTGCAATTATCTGTGTGAGTGGTAACTCAATAAAACGTCACTGCTAAAGAAAAAAACATGTTGGAAGTTGCTTTAAAACTTGGTGAAAGCATTTGGAGAAGACAGTGAAATTACAGGGAAGAATGACTCAATAAAACAAAACTGATCTCTCTGAGTTCTTGAGGTGAGAATATCATGCAGTGGGGACGCTCGATTATTATAATCCTTTATTATCTGGAGGTTCTCTCAATCATCTTGACTGAGAGAACTTTGGGGCAGCTAGAGTTCTTTCAAGAGTCCATAAACATCATCACATTGCATCGACTCCCTGTGGTTTTTAGAATTGACTTCAAAATGTTATTGTTTGTTTTTTAAATCCCTGAATGGTCTTGCACCATCATATCTATCTGAGCTGCTTAACTTTTATATCCCTTCTCGCAATCTCGGATCCTTAAATCAGCTGCCACTTTCCACTCCCAGAGCTCAGCTGGTGACAGGAACAGGGAGAGCTTTTCTGGTCCTCCTAGTCTGTGGAAAAGACTAGGAGGACCAGAAAAGCTCTCCCTGTTCCTAGGTCAGTCCTCCTAGTCTGTGGAATATTCTCTCTCTAAATATTAGAAAGGCCTCTTCATTGTCTTCCTTTAAAACATTAGTTAAAACTTACTTGTATAATAAGGATTTTAATATTTCCACTTCTTTTTGCATTTTTGTCATTTCATTTTGTCCTACATTATTATGTGGCTTACTTGATTAGGTAGACCTTTTGTGTTTCTTGTCATTTATGATGTTTTAATTGATTTTCTTTACTGTGAAGTACTCTTTAAAATGTGTTTAAAAAGTGCAATAAATGAATAAAATATTATTATTGAGGCTTATTATTTTTCTCCATTCTGTTGCCAACAGAATGAAGAAAGTTAGAGATATTCTAGATCAGAATCTAAAAATGAAACACAGCAAAGGGAGTGCTACTAATTAAGGAAAGTATAATAAATCTGTCTAGATGGCCCTGTCAATCACCAGACATGAATATGATTAAAAATCGATGGACAGAATTCCTGATTAGACTGCATTGTGATGATTAGAAGACCCCAGAGCATTTAAGATTTAAAGAGACAGTTAGAAAAATGAATCCAAATCACATCTCCTCTAGTCTAGTTTAGTTTATTGAAACATCTAAGACTCCTAGTTTCAGCTCCGAGTTTGGAAGACATCTTGTTCCCAATGTCATTTTCATAAATTCACCCACACCAACACTTAGATGTTAAATTCAGAGTACTTGAATCAGTAACGGTTTGAATCATGCTGGCTTCTGTTCCAACCAACATCGCATCAGCAGATGATTTCACTGATTTGCATAATGGCAGTCAGGCAGGAGGTGCTTGTCATGTAAAATCAGCTATTTAGAGATCAGGTGCTGAAACCTGCATGTTTTGTCAGACTTATGGGGGGATGCACAGATGCTTATGTCTGCAATAGCACAGCAGATCCTGCTACGTCTGAAATATGGAACACTGGGTGTTGACAAAGTGTCGGTGGGAGTCCCGCTGGTGCTGAAAAGGCTGACCATATGGTTCATCCTGTGATGTGATTTTGACGCGTCTGCAATCCATGCAGACGCAGAAATTGATTTATTTACACGAGACAAGCAGCAATCATAATGCACGTCTTAGTGCGAGTGCTAATGCATATGTGAACAACATAATTCCATGAGACTTGTGCCGTGGATTGTGATAAATATGTAGATAAATATCTAAACAGACTCCATATGCGTTCAAGCTGCACCCGAGGAGCCCCAGAGGAGCAGAGTGCTGAGCAGGCACATGCAGGCGTGGAGAAAAGAAAGAGACAGATGGAATAAGGAGCACGGAGATGGTTTGTAATAACGTCCCTATTGTTTAGAAAAGAGGGAACGTCTTCCTACTGTCTTAATAAACCAGGCAGTGAGACAGAACTTGTCATATGCTCAGTGTAACAATGTATAACCTTCCCGTTTCCCATGGATGTATAGTTGGAACAAAATATTTGCAAACAGTGTAAAGAGACACGTTTTTGTCAACGTCTGACATTAGATAAAATTAAACTTTTCTGATGTACATCAGTCATAATTACTGGATACATTTATATTTGCTAAATGTCAAACCATGAGAAGATATTTTTAAGGCTCTCTTCAAATTTAAAAGTTTATCTTTTTTGTATCTGGAAGAATGTTTGGTGTTAAATATTTTGACTTTAATTAAAAACATAATACTTTTAGTGAGTGTAAACCTCTGACCCTGAGGAGAGCGGCTTTCTCCCTCATTATTCTGGCGTTCAAAGGATATACAGTTTTGGTAAGCCTAACTCTTTACATTGTATTCAAATAAATGAAAACTTGCTGCTAATAGCATATTGTAACTATGTGTGTATATGATCCAAATCTCTGGATGGACTATGAAATTGTGACTTTGGGTGCACGCTTCAGTGCGCGTTAATAGGCAGAAACCGCCAAGCAGCAGAAGGTCAGAGAGGAGATTGGGGTCTCAGAGCGGAGAGAGAGCAGCCCCTGTAGAAACCTGTGAAAAAGAAAAAAAAAGAAAGATCTGCACAGCACATGGGAAAAGCCCCTCAAAGCTGATTCTTAAACCTTTTTTTGCCCTAGCCTGCTTCCATCCTCCTTCTCTCAGTTTAATCTCCAACTCTGCACCAGCATTAATGTTTTTCATGGCACTTTAAGTCTGGTGAGCACTGTGACCACCTATATTTGTTCATTCAGACTAATTAGCAACCCCCTGAGAGGGAAGTTTAACCTTCACAGAGCTAATTTCTCATCACTTATCTGCAGCTTCAACATGGCTGATGCAAGAATTAAATATATGACCTTTTCTAGTTTTATCACCAACAGCCATCCATCCATCCTTCCATAGCGGGTTAAAAACAGGGAAACCCACCCTTCTCTCTCCCCAGCGACATTCTCTTTCTCATTATTGGAGTTCCCAGTCCAAAAGGCATATCCACTGTACCTTTTTAGTGGTTCTGTAGAATTGATTGTTGATGCAACTTTAAGTAAGACAGAGGTGATACATAAACGCACTTTGTCTAGATGACATTTAGTGAAGTATGTTTGAAGTAGCTGGTTTGTTGCTTAGCTAATTTATTTTTGGTAATTTTATTTTTGATGGACAAATCTTAACTTCTGTCTTCAGTATGTTTTTGTGAAGTGAAACAAGATTCTTAATGTCAGTGGCAGTTCAGTTTCCATCTGTTACTAACACATGATGTATCAAGTGCAGCATGGCTTCTGCATCTGCTCCAAACCAATAGATGGAAACACGCCTACCGTATTTTCCGGACTATATGTTACTCCAGATTAGAACCCCTAATTTAGACTGCATCCGGCTCCACCCCACCATGGTGTGGCCTTCGCAGTAAATGTTCACCCATTATAGTAAATGAGAACATTTGCAGGTTCGAAAGGCAGCATGGCGCACCGCACTTCCGCTGAGGATGTCACTAAAATTAGAACCGGCCCTATTTTTGCCAGATGCCAGCACATGTACAGAGTCAATCTTCAAAGATCACACCACCCAAACAGGAAAATGCACAAGCACAGGACATGTATTTTCAAAATAACTCACCTAGACAGACTGTATTTGCTTGTATATATTTATACATATATAAGCTGTTGGCATGAATCGGTTATATAAATACATATATCAGTATTTGCTCAAGTCACTAAATCAAAACAAAAGAAAAAATATTAATTTTGGAAGTTGAGAACTGCAGTATTTTGTCGTTATACTACACATCCTTTTTATTACCGGCTTTATCATCTGATCTTTTGATTCCTGCACACGCGTCTTGTAGCACCTCTGTGGTTCTCAGTGAAGCGAAGGGAAGCAAACAGTGGTAACATTTGGAGCTCCAGCACAGCTGCAATATGCCTGTGAAGTACGCAGCAGAACCACATGCAGTGTAAATTAGAAGTTAATAACATCAGTCAAAAAGATGCTTCATGAAGAGGAAAGAACCATATTTAGGTCACTCATATAAGTTGCATTTATATAGAAATGGTCAAACGATAAGATGACCTCATCCATATTGTAGAAAGTTTCCAGTGACACCTTATGTTCCACTCTGTACATTCCCCCTTTTTTAATTTAAATCGTCCATCTGTTGCCTCTCTTCTACGTTTGTTAAAATTCTATGTTTTTAACAAACGTAGACTTTGACTTGGAATTTTCTAAACAAAGACGTCTGTACGGGTATTTTTTCTTTACCAAGATTGCTAAATGGGTTCAATTTATTTTACTAAAAATCATAAGGGCGGACGGAAACATCATATAGTGGACCCCTCCTAGATTCATAGATTCAGTTTAACATTCACAGAATGTGACTCCAAATTATTTGTGTAAAATTCACAGATTTTTACAAGACAGTTTCCATTGTACATATTTGGTGTTAGAACGTTTAAAGTTGGCATATTTAAGCGTTCTTAGAGGAAATTGTGGATTTCAGCTTTTTGCATCCGGCTGTGGTCCCTAACCTCCTGAAGAATTAACAGCCATAGAAAATCCCTTAGCTATTTGTTTGAGAGACGTGGGTTTTATTTATTAACTTAAATGTTGAGAACATTGTCATGCAAGCAGATTCTCATTTCTTGTTTAAGTTAAGTTTCCACTGGAGGGAAATAAAATACCATGATTTAGAATAATTTCCACAGGTAGGGGGACAAAAAGTCCGGCACAATAGATAAAGCATTTCTGGATGCTCAGAAGCTGTTCTTATTTGGAAAAAATAAATCTGTGTTGGACTTTGCAGACAATAAAGATGCAGCTCTTAGAAATCACAGCAGATAAAGGAAAACCCACAGAGCATATTATATGTTTGTCAGACACGATTTATTTCTTTAAACTATGTAACGAATAGCTGCAAACAGCAGAGATCTGCTGGAACAGAAGGACTGAGAAGAAAGGAAAGTCTTTTTTATAAGAACTGAGATTCTGCATCCTCATTGATAAAACACAGTTTTAAAGAATTACTTCTCTTTTTAGTGTCACACAGTTCATAGTCTTTAAGTGTAATGGCAACACTAGCACAAATATAAACCACAAAAGTTCAGGCAGAGGCTGAAAAACACACTGATTTGTTCAAGTGTCTAAAAAAGACATGGATGGGTGAAGACAGGGAGACGGTCACGGTGTGGCTGCTGTCAACCCTCCTAACAAAGACAACCATAGTTTTCCTCTTGACTGCCATAGAAATTAATATCATCATGGCTTGACTTGAATAAAGTCTTCAAAGGAGATTCGTTTGTTGGTTTCTTCTGAGCTAATGGAAAAATCGCTTGAGAAGAAATCTCTAAAAGCGTGCAAATCTGATTGTTGAACGGTCAGTGAAACTATAATTTTCTTTTTTCTGTGTGTGTTTACCCTGAGGGTAGCTTGTAATTCCTTATTACAATTAACTTCACAATTTCACTAAAACTTTATGAAAAGGTCAGGAGGGAATGACGGATTATAGCTTTTTAATTAAAAAGATTTTTCTGTGACACGGTTAAGAATTAGATTATGTGTGAAAATGAATGTAATGCTTTTGTTTTTGTATTTTTAACAGTAGATTTTCCTGGCAGAAAGTGTTAAATACTTAGTCTCTTTACTCACTCTGCATGCATCGTGTCACCAGAGTTTAACTCTGAATCTTTTTACGCCTTGAAATAGCAATTTAGTCAGTTATTAACAACCCATGCTGTGCAAAGGTGCTGTGATTATTCAGCTTCACATTCTTAAAACTCAAGTATTCAGTCAGATAAAGATTCACTATTGAAACAAAGTGATCTACAGAAACCTATAAAATCTTTGTTACTGGAGTAAAACCTAACAAATTAGAAAGACTTACATTTTTATGACAATAATGCAGTCTTGCAATTTAGAGACGCACATTGAGCAATTGTACTCCTTATAAAATGTCTAATTATATCCTCATTCCCCAAGGATCTTCTTTACCATTTCTTTTTCTTGTAATAATAATTTTCCTTTTCGCGTGTGCAATGTATGAAAATGTAAAAAATAAAACTGCAAAAACAATTCAATAGTTAAAAAAAAGAAACGCATAAGGCATGTCCCACATAGCACAACTAACTGTAAAGGTTTTATGTGCTACTTCTCACAATATTTCCTTTTAAGTTCTGATCAGGCTGCTAACTTAGCAGTTATTCTACGTTAGCTGATGATTTCCATGTTTGAAATTGAAAAAATAGGTGAAAATATGTGATGGGGGGGAAAAAAAATTCTGTTATTTATGAAACTTTTTTGACCCAAGATAAAAGTAGTGCCTCCAAAATCTCAAACTTGAATTAATTAAGATTTCAATTATTTGTCCAATGACTGTTACCTATGACAAGTAGCTCAAAGACTTGACAAATTGGCAACCTATCCAATGATTTGAAAAGCTCCTTATGGTGAGTCAGGTCAACCTGTTATTCACAGTAGTGTCTGTGGCCGAATCGCAGAATCACAGAATAACCTAAAAGTCTGGCAGTACTCGGATAGAGATTGTAAACTCTCCTTAGGTTCTGGTCAGGATTATTACTTGAAAGCCCTCAAACATCACCTCTCTGATTTCTCCCAACATGGTAATTTGGCAAGTCTAGTTGTTATGGACTATATCAGTCCCAGGTTTAAAAGTGGAGGTAAAAGTATATTACAGTTTCTCATCTGTTAAAATTCTGATATACAATCAGATAGCAGATGTAGTTGAGCTGTGAAAACAAGTCACCGCTGAAGCAAGTCATTGAGGCTTAATACAAGCCATTAATTCATTAGCAAGGACTCAACAAGCATTAACTAATAGCAATAAAATATATTGAACTGAAGTGTTTGGCTATGTTAAGACTGATTAGATGTTAAATCAAACTTTCACTTTCGACCAAGTACACTAGTTAGGCTGTGTACTTTCATGCCACCTTTACCCTAACTGCACTATTCAGACATTGTTTAGACATATTCTTAACAACAACAAAAACGCTGTTAATCAAGAGGGAAAATGCTGTAAAGAGCAGATTGCTGCTGATTGTTGCTGGTAGGCAAAAAGTCATGCATGGCTAAAAGCTCTGCTTTCACCAAGCACACCATGTTCTGTGCATCCTCACTCAGTCAGCTGTGCTGGACAGTCAGCAATTGGTAATGCAGCTTTTTTTTCCCATAACAAGCCATCGCCACTGAAAAAAAAATCCCTCCATAATATGAATTAATACATAAAAAATGTATTATTGGTGCAAGAGAGGCTACTCTGGATACAGCCAGACATGTTTCTTTTTTATCTTTTTATGTGCTTGTCAGACGTTCTATAAAGTTGACTGACGATTCTCAGTTAAGCTGATGATCTACCCACTTTATTCTCCACTAACTCGGCTATGAAAACGAATGAATGAAATGTAAAAGTTGAATTCAATTTAGTGGGTTTTTTTATTTTTACTCTAAGATTATAACACCAACAGAACTTCCATCTGTCTGCCAGGAAGGCAACACAGCCTTTTGAAATTGCTGCTTACTGCAGGGTTTCCAGTGTGGCACAGCAGGTATGGCTCTGCTTGCCGCTGCTGTAATCCATCCCTGAGTGCTGAGAAGCTGATTTATAAGTGGGAGGGGCCCATGAGCTGCGATCAGCCCATTCTCATCAAAGCGATGGCTGGCTGACAACATCCAGCTGTCCCTGATGTGCCACAAAGGGCCGATGTGGCTTGTGTCAACACTGCTGGTTTACTGCAGTGTTCACTGAGATGTAAACACACACACACACACACACACACACACACACACACACACACACACACACACACACACACACACATGCATACATGTCTCTCCAAGACAGTCACTCATAGTGGCATTTTTTCAGAAGCATATTACCACTAACTTTCGATGAGAAAACACTTTTCTGCTGTTTTTCTATAAGTACGATTTTTCTTATATCTGACAACAAACTGGCTAAACTGGCTTAAATAAATTTATTTTCACAGTAAGAAGCTGTGATAAAGTAGATGTACATCAACATTTCAAAGCAATAAACTAAGTGTTTATCTTTATGTCAGAAACCATTGCCTACTGTTTTTCTTAAGCCTCGACTCCAGCTTCTACTTCTGTCTTATGATAAAATGAGGTTATGCTTTAAGCTGATAAACTGTCACTGTGGGATCCCAAAATTAAGTTTGGCTCACAGAACAGCTGCGACGATATTCACAGTTCTTATAAACGAGAAAAATCAGCCTGATAAAACTTGTTTAGGTTAGAAATAAGTGAAGGTACAGAAGTAAAAAAAACCTTTTTTATGTTTCAAAAAGGTTTTTTTTAAATAAGGAAAGTAATTTTAGCTAGGTAGATTTTCTGAAGCAACTTTAGATGCTTTTGTGCCAAAGTTTATTGTATTATTGTTTACATATAATTAATTAATCATGTATGTATTTGTGGAAAAAGCTCAGCGATAAAAGGAAAAACTGGTTAATGATTGGTTGATGACTCTTAGTCTGTATCAGAGGTCAGTGCATTGTTTGTATGCACATCCTATCCAGAGGCTGCAGTCGTCTATGCAGGTTTTGACTCCTGACCCCAAACAATTTGTTGCACGTCTTCCCCTTCTTTCTTTGCCCTTCTGCCTATCTAGCTGCTGTTGAATGAAAGCCATTATTGCCATAAAAGCCTTTTAAAAACTGTATGGAGCAGTAATTATTTTTTAAAAGGTTACTAAGGTTGATATTAATGAGTAAATGTAACTACCAACCTCTGTCTAGGAATATATTTATGACCCAGCACTGCAGGATGCACTTCCCTCAGTTCAGGTCAGCGTTCAAGGTTCTACAATAAGAATAACACTGGCAAAAATGGCATCCGAAAGAGAGCGCCAAGCCAAAAGTACTTCTGACCGAACTGTGGCGGCTGGAGCTGCTTTGCTACAATAGAACATCGACGACTTACAGGAGTTTATAAATTCATAAACTGTGCCCTTTAAAATCCTGAGACATTGTTCAGCCAACTGTTTGTGACCTTAAGTTTGAGTGAATACTTGGGTTATGCAGCAGGACAATGACTGAAATAAACCCCGAATGAAGATTATGGAGTGGCATAATCAATATCTCAACTTCTGTGTGAATGAATTAAATTAAATAAGAGAACAAGAGAAGGCCGGTATTAATCCACAGTGATGTAAAAACCTCCTTGCCAGGTACCGTAAACATGAGAGAAAAGGCCATGGCAGTTGTTGCTGCCAAATATGGCAAAACCAATGTTTGGGTTTATGGGGTGATCACTTTTTCAATTTAGACCAGACTGGTTTAACAGGCCCTTCTTTCTTCACGTCCTAAACAAATAAATTGCCTTTTGAAAAGAGCTTTTCGCTTTTGTTTTTGTTTCTGTTTATGTCTTCATCACTTCACTTTGTAGTTCCTCATTTTAGGTAACGTGAGAAACTTGCCGTCGGTGTTGGACAAACGGATAACAGCAGTAAATTAAGCTTCATCTTCACAGCATGAATAAAATATATAAAAGCAGAAAATTAATTTAGAGTTTTGCAGTCTGACTTACAGGTAAGTGATTTTGAGATAGAAAACTAAGCCACACAAGGAAAGCGAGCATTTCTAATGTCGAGCATATGCATGGTTATATTCTGGTGCCTGCAATTTCATTCTTAGACAGAGCGTGAAATAAAAGTGGTTTTCTGCTCTGCCAGACCGACAGGGCAGACGTTTATTGATTTTTTACCCATTTAATGCATTCGATATATAATATTTCTACTCCACTCAGCTGAGCAACCTGTCTAACATAAGCTCCTGTTTCATTTGTAATGTAGATGCCACAGTTTGGCGTTGGATGCCTGCGCTTCCAGTGAACGACAGCGTCAGGCAGCCTTTTAAAATTGCTTCTCCGTGCCGCCACCGTTACATGCATGTTTCAGACTGTAAAGGCTGCATGTGCTGATGCTTTGACATCCCCGTTTGCAGCAGGAGAATATCGGCTCTCTGAAATAAACAAGTGTAAATAGATGTGGCGTCAATAAAATCAAAAGCTGGTTGGTGCAACCCGAGAGGTGCTGAAAGCAATCAGGCTGCAGCCCCGGTGGGGAAATGGATCTAATAGAAATACGCTTTCATTCGGAAACGACTAATGTGAGACAAGTAATAAGCAAAGAGCAGCTCTTAAACATCTCCATCATTTATCTGCTGTTATCATCAAGAGACGTTTAATGCTTTGTTATCACCTCAGAAGAATTCTTACATCAAAGCAATCACTGCGCTGCCTTCTTTTCAAACAGAGGTGTCACATTTCGCATATCAGATTTTAATGTGCATAAAGAGAATAAATGAGACCTCAACATGAATCTGGCTCTAAGTGCTGCTCTCATAATCCCGCTAGGATGCTAATAAAACATCCGAACCCATTACAGAGATTATGAGCAAAATAATTGCGGCTGGTAAGTCACTTTTAATTTTTTTGAAAATTGCTTGTTCTTTACGGTGTCTTGGACTGTTGGGTGGGGGGAGCATTGTCAGATTCTTGATTCTTATATGGGGGCACATACATGTTTGACTTGCTTAACCACAGCAGTGATGATTTGTACTAAAGATCTACAGAGAGCGTCTTTTTTCATTTCTGTTTGGTAAGAGAGGAGTAAAATTATTGTGGGAGGGAAAAGGCCATTTATTGCCTCTGGGCTCCTTTGTGATTCCTAGAAATGGAGCTAGACGGATCTACACAAACACAGATAAAAGAGTCTGCTGTCTTCGCTATATAACATTATCATCTGGCTTATCCTTTTGCGGAAGTAATCATATAAAGTGCCTTGCACAAAGATTCAAATCCCTTGACCCTTTACACATTTTGTCCAATTGTAACCTCAAATTCTAAGGTATTTTGAGATGTAGCCCATGATTCATGGTTTACAAATGTTCTTTTGAAAGTGATATTTGAAAAAGGTCGGATGCATGTGTATTCATCCCCTTTTGATAGCCAAAAATAAAATCCAGTGCACATTTGTCTTTTAAAGTCACCTAATTAGTTAAGAGCCCTCTTGTGTCTTGGCATTGTCACAGAAACAAACATCCACAGGCTTGTGTTGTTGTTGTTTCCACTATACAACTGCATGGATTTATTCGTATCTGGAGTACTACTACTTAAAGAGAGAACTTTCTGGCCTACATGCAAAACTCTGCATATTGTGGTTACTGACAATCCATATTCACAAATTCTTCACCATGATAAACCAGGGTAGTGACAGCATTATCAAGAAAAACTATAGGCTGTAAAATACTTACGATTGCGGTAGAGGAGCACTTTCCCAGGAAACAACAACTAAATAAACCACAAGTAGCTCATACGAAGTAACCACAAAATGTATTCATCAGTTGGGAAGTCCAGGATTACATCCAGATAACTTTCTGTGGTAATACTTTAAAATCTATGCTCAGGTATTTAGCCAAAGTTTTAAGCTTTGTATTATTTTTTTTTTTACCCTATGAGTATCACAACACACACACACACTCTGAAGATATATAAAACCTTTTCATCACACAGCGGCTGCATTAGCATTAGCGTTGGTATTAACGACACCCTGCACCGGGCGCCGTTTCTGCTCCATTCAGACCCCGACTCGGCGGCAGAGTGGCTCACAGGGACTCTTTGCAGACGTTTGAGCTAAAGCTGCGATTCTATTAAAAATGTATGGTCTGTATGAATGCATGACCTATATTTTGCATGCAAATAAATAAATAAACAGGGGTTTAAAGGAGATGATGCAAATCTTCAGAGGAGGGCCAAAGGATGAGCTAATGACATTATAACAACAAAGAGTTTGGGCTTCACACTGAGCACAATGGGGAGATCAATCCCGTCTTGCTCATTCTCTAACCTCCTCTCATCTGCTTCCCTCATAATAAGCCAACCCCACAATGCTGCCTCCAGCACAAGCTGCTTGTCAATTGGCCTCTCCCAGTTCAAGTGTGTGCTGTGACTCACCTTTTTCTTTGCACTTCAGGGCAGCACAGAGCATACCCTAACCTTCACATTGAGAGGGTTGCAGCCTTCCTCCTTTCAATCTTTCCTCATAGCAAATATCCGTCTGTCTTTCTTTTCTGCCTCTCATCTTTTTGCTCCTCAACCCCATCTTGTCTGCCTCTGCCCTGTTGCATCAGTAGTTTTTCTTTCTCGGTCCTGCCACTCACACGGTGTCAGGGACCGTGGCAGTGAGAATAAAGACCATTGGTTTCTCCGGCTTGGTGATGAACTGTTGCTGTCTGACTGACGCAGGGTCCCAAAAAAAAAAAAAAATCACTGCAAGAGAAAAATGGAGGGACCCTTCAGCTATCAGCCGCATCTGATTTGTGTGAGACTTTTTTTCCTTTTCTTGCTGAGTTGCAGTAGTCTGACAAGAAGAAACCCACGAAGCAGCGGCGCAGAAGACTAAAGAGGTTTCGAGTCGAGGCATTAACATCAATTTGTCATTTAGATCCTGTACATGAAAAGGTCACCTTGTTATCTCTCAAATGGACTGCGGGTGACATTAGTTTTCAGCCTAAAATCTGTCCACACACACCACTGACCTAAACTCTGTGACAACAGACTAACCTTTTACCTCGTGCTCTCTGCAAAGGCCGTCTCAGAAATAACTCGTAGCATGCAGGATTTCTTATCCTCACTGTGTTTTTGCTTATGAGGGTGTGTGACTTGATGTTCAGGCAAGGCTGTTGGCTGTTTATGTGAAGCAGAAGAGTGTATCCATGCTGAAATGACTAATTGGGAAATACAGTGTACATACAACCTGATTTGATGCATCAAGCAGCTTATTCTCTTCACATGGATAACTGCAGGTTTATGCCCTAAAAACAGTGCTTGCATCTAGCTATGCTGAATTCAACGATGATTTCTAATTATGGGAATCTCTACACTGTTTATTTCTTTCCTTCTTGGTTGCACACCAACCATTATCTCCCCCCCACACACACACACACACGCATCCCTGCAACTCTTCCGTGGCCACAGCCACACTATTGGCATCAAAAGGCCATTAAGAAGATTTCGTCTAAATGAACTTGACAGAAAAGCCAAGGCGTGGTTATATGGGTGGACATGCAAATCAATATTTCAAATCGTCAGACGCTGGTTGGTGGAGCATGGGGACAGGGTGAAGAGATGCAGCCAATACTGTGCATGAATTAGACCAAAAGTGAAGGCAGAGATGTCCTGTTGGTGGCTGCAGCTTTATTACATTTACTGTGCTCTGCAAAAGTTTGAATGACCTTGAATTTTTCCTCTTTATTAAGTTACAGCCACAAACTTTAAAATGTTTCTGTGATGAATGTCTGGTGTGTATTTGTATTCATCTTTTTAAATTAAACCTTTTGCCAAAACAAACAGCTTCAAGTCTTTTAGGCTGTTAGGCTCCACCAGCTTTGGCCCTCTAAAGACTTGGGGTTTTAATCAAACACAGTCAAATTGGATAGGAGACATCTGTGGTATTTTTATTTATTTTTTTGATTTTGTTAAAAACATTTTTTAGTTTAGTCATAGATTCTCTATTTGAATTTAGGTCTGGACTTTGACTGGGCCATTCTAGGCTTCACCTGTTGGAAGGCATCAGTCTTTTTTTTGTCTCATAGGTTTTCTTTCAGGTTTTATCTCTGTTCAACTTTGTCCTTATCTCTTCCAAAAGCTCACTACAGCATGATTCCACACTTGGTGATGTATTTTTTAACTTATGCCAAAAAGTGTTCCCTAAATGGCTTGGCTTGTGAAAGACGTTGGAATTCTTTGTTACTTTCTATTTGCCAAGGTGCTATTAAAGTCAGACTTGGTGAAACCACAATTGCAACAACACTATGTTCCTGACTCTCTCACCTGAACTGTGGATATCTGCAGGTTTGATGCCGTTTGTTCCTTCAAGTTCTGAAACGACCTCTGACGCCTTCACAGAATATCTGTATTTATGCAGAGATTAATTTTTACAGAGCTTGAAGAGTGATTTCTGCACTCAATTGGAAACACATGGTATTTAGGGGCATGAGGCATTTATTTATAAAATACCTTTGAATATATTCCCTTCCATCCATCCATTTTCTTTACACCCTTGTGCCTTAGTGGGGTTGGGAGGTGCTGGTATCTCCAGCTAACGTTCCAGGTGAGAGGCAGGTTTTACCCTGGACAGGTTGCCAGTCTGTCGCAGGGCAACACAGAGACACACAGGACAAACAACCATGCACACACACACACACACACACACACACAC
>CAEGAF010125399.1:0-20124 GCA_903067075.1 Micropoecilia bifurca | reverse complement strand
GTACAAGAAAATTCAGATACTTTAAGACTTTAACTCAAGTAACATTTCAGTCAGTAACTTGGACTTTTACCAAAGTCATATTTTGTAGAGGTACCTATACTTTTACTTGACTTTGAGATTTCAGTACTTTATACAACACTGGCTCTGAGTCAGTACTCTTCCTGTACTGGGAGCCTTCTGCTGCTGCAACACCTTCTTCATCATCAGGCCAGTTCTGGGGTTCAAAATGCCAAACTCTGTCCATCTCTCTCAAAGTTTCCCTTTTTTAGTTTACAGTGTCAGCATTAGGGAAAGATAGGTTAGATTATTGATTTTACTTATTTGATTATTTCTGCTACTGAATTAAGGTGTACTGACCTTTGCAAAATTTCCTTACTAATAAAATAATTAGCATTAAGAAAATCTAAAAGATGTTGTGGACATTCAATTAATGAGTCACGTTAAAGTTCTTTGATGGTTGTAAAATAGCTATGAAGTTTGATTCTGGGAGGAGAAAGTGAAAAATGTTTTACAGATTGCTTTTAGCCCAAAACTAAAACAACATCCTTGGGACTCGCCTGAGTCACTAATACCAACCTGGTTCAGTAACAAGTGCAAGTTGTAATAAAGAGAAAGAGCGACCGTTAACAGGTGTACTCTGTAAAACTAGTTGGTTGCAGGCTTCTCAATCTTGCTAATTCACAGAGTGAAAAAGGGTGGGACATCTGGATGGAGGTCGTTAGAAACCAGGCTAGTCTTTCTCACAGCCAGCTTAAACAGAGTTTACTTCAGTTCTCGGCAGATTTAGGAAACTCAATTCACCCGTTAAATGGAGAGCTGGAACCACATATCCCTCCACTGAGAAGGGGAAGTAGAGAGAGAGCGAAAGAGAGAGAGAATGGGGGGTGTTGTGCAACAACAGTTTTTAATAATTTTCTTCCGTTGTTTTGAAGTGAAGCACTTTGGGATTCTTAGCTATGAAAAGTGCTACATCAATAACTTCTATGGTGTACGTACTTGTTTCATATTAATCACTAGGAAGTTGCAAAAAGGAAGGAATATTTTGTAGATTTAAAAACAAAGAAAATGCCAAACCAAAGATACCATGACACCACTGCTATTTAACTCAGGGTTAATGTACTGAAGCCTGCTTTTACCAATTGACTGTTGTGCACTTAAATTCCTGATGTTGCAGCAGTGAATGTGCATGATCAGCTGCAGGCCAGGAGCTGCTTCAGTGTCTTTCATAAACACCTCAGCAGGATGGCTGCAGCTTCACAAGGCTTGGCAGTGCACTCCATAACAAGCTCAAAATTCACTGAACAGAATATGTGCTTCCAAGAAAATGTTATCCTTAAACAGAAGGCATTAGTTCATAGAGAAACTAATGAATTTGTAAAACAATTTGTTTTGCTATGTGGACGTGGGGGAGTTAAAGATAAAGCATTAAAAAACCGGTCTGACGAACTTCATATACAGACCCCTTCTTTATGACAAAGACAAGATTGATGTGAACATTAAACCAAGCAGAACAACAGTTATTGGAGTTTATTTTAATTCCGGATAAACCAATTTATATTTAGCTGGCAAATCCAACAAAATGAAGAAATACATTCTTATGTATATTGGTTAAAGGTATCAGTGAAGAATCGTGATTAGCAACAGTTACAATCAAGCAAATACATGCAGGTCCATAGCCTATTGGTGATTCTTTATTCATTGGGACTACAGCTCCATCTAGCGGCCCCAAGACCGCCGGGGGAAAGCAGCCTTTTAACCCTGATCTACTCAAAATGAAGTTTCAATTTTCCCTCAGATAAAGCAATTTATCTAAGACAAAAAAAAAAGATTAAGCTTGTGGCTTTTAATACTTGAACTGTGAGTTTATTTTGGAGCATGATTAAAGACTACATTTCCAGTTCAATCAAAGTATTCTTTGATTCTGCAAAATTCTTTACAGCCCTGCAAATAAAAGAGAGACAACTTTCACGATATCTTAGGCTGTTGTTAATCATTTTGAACATTTCCCCATACTTTAAATCAGAATTTAGGTAAAAACACAAAAAAGTGCTGTTGGCAAGTTAGTAGATTGTCTATTTTAGTTATGCCTCACTAAGTGGGATTTCAGAGTTTCTTCTTCTCATTACCACCCAATTTATTTATTTTATTTTTTTATTTTTGCTTTTTTGTTTGTTTGTTTTTTCTTTTGAGGGATTGGGGTGACGCTTTTGTCATTCTAAACTGAAATAAGTAAGTGATTATATAAATGTATCAGTTTCTTGACCAATTAATAATTTGTGATATTTGTGATATTTTCAAATGTTTTTCAATAAATAAAGTACTGAAAATCATTTTGGCATAGGTGATTTCATGTGTTGTCTTTATTTTTTTTCCAAATATACATTTTTAACTTATGTGTTAATATTGATAGATTATATTTTTTACACTGTCAACAAAGGCACCAATTTTGGCCCTTTGTTGTTATAGTTCACAATATGACATTTAATCCCCTAACTTTACATTTCCAAAACTATGACTTTAAAAGTGGAAATGATAAATTTGAATTCTAATCTTACAACTACAAATGCCATTAGTAGAGCAAGTTAAAAGTTTAAATCTCAGAATTATGACTTGAAATCTATGACTTTGAATTTCAATACTATTACTAAAATTCAAAACTTAATCTTAAATACTATTATTTTAAAAATTTAATCTGTAACTTTAAATCCCGTTCTAACTTAAAACCTAGGCTGTATCTCCAAACTATGTAATCAGAACTCATTATTAATTTGATTCTAATTATTTTGATTCTGAACGCCATATAATGCTGAAAGGCAAATCTAGAGTGTGAGACTGAATCTCACTTTCATAAGTTTCACAACATTTACAATTTGATTCTTTCTAATGGCGGAAATATTCTATGGAGTGGAAAAGTTTTGACACCTTAACAAGGCGTACACAGGGGGGCGTGGCTATTCGTTTTGCTGCGCTCGGAATTCAGTCAGAGTAAGACCTCTGTCTATTCTCTCCTCTCAGATTAAACCCGTTTGGTGGGACGTTGTCGTCACCGTGTCGGGACCAGAGGCTGGAGGCGTTTGGAGGAGAGTTTAGTTCGGTTGTCATTCCCAAAAGGAGGAAGAGGGCGTGTTAGACATTACCTGGCTCGAGTCACCTGTTGGTTTCATGTCGGTCGTCGAGTTTCATTGACGTTACGACGTTAAAACACTGGCTTCACTAAGGCGTAAAACAGAAAAGGCGTTTAAGGTGAGTCTGTACTCCTGTTGGGAACAAATCATTGGAGAGAAAGCTTGTTGCGCTCTAAAGAAGTTGACAAATGTTAGCTAAGCAATACAAGCAACAAACACTAGCTAGGGACATTTCAAACAGCTGTGTTGTCTCTTACGAGAAAATACACAGGCTTACACTTGAAAATATAAATATTTACGGGTCGTTTTGTCAGTTTTAGCTTAGTAATGTTACAGGAAGTAAAGTCTCCACTGAAAGTTTTAAGTTGTTAGCTAACGTTCTTAGATTGAGATTCAATTGGCATGTTTACTAGCGTGTTGTAAGTTAAAATGTATTTATATCTCAGTTGATTAGATTAAATCCCATTCCGGAATGTGTTGACTTTGAAATGTTATCAGTTTCTTAAACAATGTCTTTATAAATGTCTGCCACTAAGTGACTTGTGGCCATTATTGGATTGATTACTTAAGCTAAGGCGTGAGGTTAAGAGCTCTAATTCTGTGCTGATACACCCTTGTGTTAAATAGGAAGAGGTGAAGTTATACAAAAGAAACTAGATAATATGTTGTGTGTTTATCCTTAACAACATTACATCATCTCATGCAAATGGAAACGCCGTCAGGCAAGAAATGGTTGCTTAAACCATCTAAGATTAATTTGACATTAATCTCAGCCAAACCTGTCTTTTTTGTTAACATTTTCCTTATGTTAACCTTAAACAATCCATTATTCATTGGTATACAGAGAAACAATCACGTATAATAAAACATAAATGTAATGATACTCTTTTGAGTGTCAAACACCAGTAGATTGTAGATTTAAAACAGTTGATGTATTTTTAAAGAAAAAATTCTGGCTCATCAATGTTTTATTTACTTTTACACCTGTACATTAAGTGATTCCAAGTCCCAGAAAAAACATTCAAATAATTATTTACACATTTATTTTTTTATTATTCATCCTTCAACAGTCAGACTCAGAAAGACATTGGAATTGGCAAATTTTCTGCTCAAAAGTAAAATTGTTAATGGTCAGTAAATGCATCAACTGACAGCATGTTTTATTTACTTTTCATTCCGAGTTTAATAAAACTAAACTAAGGACATTTTTATAGGTATGTAAGAACAGTATTTCATCCTTAATTCCTTTACTTGTTTGATTCAAAAGCAATTGCTGCAGACCTGCTGAGTGTAACATGTCTGTTATAAGAATATTAGATATATTATGTAGTTATTTTAGTTTGTTACATACATATACAAATATAGAATAAATACCAACTAAATCTGGTAGTGGTTGACAAATGATATGGTTATTGTGCAGGATATTGTCCTTTTTTTTGCTATTCTGCTCTTTATTAAGACACGTATACCAGGCTAGTATAAGCTACTTCATTAGTCAGGCTATCTGCTCAAGTAGTCAGCCTGCAGCTGGGAAGTTAACAGCTTGTTACCAACTTTTCACAACAGTTACCTTAACATGAGTGAACGGTGATTGGTAAATTATCCAAACAGATTAAGTACTTTCAGTATATTTAGGATAAGCCGGAATAAAAAAATTGATGAATATGTTGTATGTTTTGTTTCCAGGATGCCAAAAAGATCCTGACACGTGGCCCCAACATGAGCGTCACGTCATGGTTCCTGGTCAGCAGCTCGGGTACGCGCCACCGGCTGCCCCGGGAAATGATCTTTGTTGGCCGAGAAGAATGTGAGCTGATGTTGCAGGTGAATCCAAATGCTGCTGAGATGTAAAGTTCAGCTGACAATCAGTGTTCAATATGTAAACCAAGGTTGAGAAATGTTCTGAGTCCTTTTTAGTAATGTCTGACTGTAAGCTCCCCTAGGCTCCCATTTGAAATGCAGCTATGTCATTCCTCTGTGTTGTTTTGCTCCACATTTTCCTTGTGGTCTTTGCATGATAATTTCCTTCTCAATCTGTATTTAGAGCAGTAAAAGAGGAATGCACTCTCCAAGGCAGTTTGTACAATTATTTGGTGTGTTGAACCCAGAAATGCCCTGCTAAACCACAGAAGTTTCTTAGATTAAAACGTTACGCTGATCCACTTTTAGGCAGTGTTGCAAGCAGAAACTCCCCCACAGCTTCTTACAGTGTACACTGATGCATGCCTTTTCTATTTCTCATTTGAGACTGACCTGGTGCAACCCGTTTGTGGCCCAAATAGTTTAAAATCTATTGTTTTTTTGTGGGTCTTCTAAAAGATGAGATTCCTGTTTTGCATGAAAAACAAAAAATTCCCTTATGTGAAGTCGTTTTAAATAGCATTATTTCAGGCCGGGCTGTTTGATTTCTATCTGGATGGGCATTCCTTTCTAACAATAGTCCAGACATCTACTTTGTTTCCACTTCGGTGATGGGTTTATTATTTGTCAGTGTCAAGAGTTCAGCTTTTCTCATTCTGATGATGGGAGCAAAGTGAAGCTTTGAGCCATTGAGTTAATAACGTATTATTGATGTTATCACTCACAGATAAACTAATCGTGAGTGCAAAGCAGCTGACAAACCCATCTCCCTGAGCAGGACAGTGTTTACAAGCCACCTAAAAACTTTAAGACACTAACAAAAGCATCTAAATAGTTGTTCTCTGAGAGTCCAACATTATTTACAATGAAACTGCCAACGGTCCATTTGAGGACAGTGCTAATTTGGCAAATTAATTTGACAATCAGTCACAGTTTTTCCCTTTTTTTGACAGAGAGGCCCAGGATGCTAATGAGCAGAAAAGACTCAGTCAGATCAGTAATATGCTCAGTCTGCGTAAAATAAAGGGAGGCAGGTTTTTGCTCTGTTGTCATCTGTAAAAATAGTTTGATACATGAGGAGGACCAACTTTAGATTTACTTTAGTTTTGCCACAAATTCTCAGTTATCTTGTTTTTACGTGGGCCATGCTACAACTTGAATATACTTTGATCTCCACCATTCCACTGTATCTCTGACTCTGTGTTCACCTGTTTCTTTGTATCCTAGTTGACTTTAGCTGATGCTCTGACAAAATTTGGTCTTGAACAAGATTTTTATCTGTCACTTAGTCCATACAGGAACCTAATTTAATAACATTTTTAATTATTAAATTAATGCACTGGTGACTGTCAGTAGGTGTACCATTCAGTATTGCTTTTACTCTCTTTTCCTTTTGATGTTCCTACGTTATTAATTCAGTTACACATTTCTCAGTTTTTCCTCAATGTTTGGGCCACTATTTAAGTTGTACTTTGTTTCTTACGTTTCTCATGCAGTCTCGCAGCGTGGACAAGCAGCATGCTGTGATCAACTATGACCAAAACCGAGACGAGCACATGGTGAAGGACCTTGGCAGCTTGAATGGGGTGAGTTAACTCCATCCTGAGCACCGCAGACGCCACAAATGGCTGTTAGAAAAGTGAAAACCAGCAAACTGGCTTGTCCTGGAGCCAGGGCTTCATTGTTTGTTACTCTGTGCCCTTCTCTCGTTACTGCTGTGCTGCCACTACACTGCACCATTATCCCACTCAAATCCAGAGTTTGTCATTGGGAGAAACTCGTCATTGTTGTCACCGAGTGTTTCTTGTGATCTCAGTAACTGCAGACGAAATGAATTGGAGCGGAACAGTGTGGAGACCTGTAACTGAAATCCACTGACCAGCATTTGGTCACAGAACAAAATCTGTTCTTTTTGCACCGTGTTTTACTTGTTCCTCCAGATTTTGGGATCTGAACAGAAACACTAGAATCCTTTTCTTCCGTGCTGACTTGAGACAGACGGAAAACCAAGAGAGATCAGTCAGTTGTTTCTTTATTTTCATCCCACCAGTATGGAAGTGTAGAGAGGGTTGCTGTTGCGTAACATATTCCCATCTCATAGTGAATTAATTCTAGTGATAAAAAAACACTTTCAGGACGAGATTGCATGGAACAAACAGGCAGTTTATCTGAGTTGTCACAAATTTATATGTATATGATATAAATTCATAAGTCTTTAACTTTTTCACAACCACTTGCTATTTTTTTATAGCTGACCAACACAAAGTTGTTTGCTTTTTAACATGTTTTCCAAATAAAAATTATAGGTGCGGTGTTTCCTTTGTGTCAGTCCTTTATACTGGACGCCTCATTGAGGAAGCGGGGGAACCGCTTTACCAGTCTTAAAAATGGGGAATCATTTTTATGATTCTGATCACCACCCTTTGATGGACAATATTAAGTATGTTAATGATTATCTGACTTTTTAAGCTACTACATCAGAACAAGTGAGCAAAATTTTGCTCAGTTTTTGTCCCACCCTCCTTTGCCATCTGAATTGGTTCAGTTCAACTCATGCCATGCTCCACAGTCTGATTTGGAAATACCCAGTCAGACAGCCATGGGGTGAAAAAGTAAATGAATCTGAGCCTGAATTGGTTTTTTAAGTGTTGTCACAACATAGCTGCATTTATACAGCAGAACATGTACATGGACTTGCTCTATTCAGGTTAGGGCTGGACCTACAATACTGGAGCAACATGATAACACATGTAGGTGTTATGCAGTCTGTGTGTGTTGCAACGAAGCTTGTAAACAGTTTCCAGTGGTTGTTTTCTGGTTAATGCCAACAATAAACCTAAATCAGCAAACTGACAAAAAGGCACAATACTTTTTATCAAAAGCAGCTAATCAACAATTTTCCATTTCACCCCATCTCTGCCTATCATCTCCTCAACATGATGCCTCCATTATGTTTTATTGTGAGGATAAAACATAATGCATTAATGGTGCTTTAGTTTTCTTCCTCACTCAGCGTTCTGCTTTTAGCCCACACAAGTGGATTCTATTTAGATTACTTTCTTGTGGAACTTGTTTGCATTAGATTTTATATTGTGGGTATCTGAGTTAAGGGGGCTGAATACATACACTAAACACTCATCAGATTTGCATTTGAGTTTTGAGTTTTTCTTCCAATAAAATTCTCTTAAAGTTTTAAGAGGCTGAACTGTGAAAAAGTTTGAAAATATTTTTGCGAGTCACTATAAAATGAATTGATTTTTGTCTTGCAGACGTTTGTGAATGACTTGAGGATCCCGGACCAGACTTACATCACCCTGAAGCTGTCCGACGTTATTCGCTTCGGCTATGATATCCTTTTTCATTCATTTCTTTCACAGGTGGCTCACATTTTGCTGTTGTTGGGTTAATCCTGCCTTATGGGCTTTCCTCTGTAGTTACTATGAACAAATATGTTTAATGTTTTTTTCCTTCTTCCTATGCATTAATTCTCCTGGGGGGATTAATGCAGGACATTCAAAACGTTTTGAATACGGCCAAAAATCGAAGCGCCCTTTGACACTCTGGGAAACTCATGAGTAGGTAAATTTAGTTAAGATAAAGAAAATAGAAGATGGATTTAAATATGCTTATCAGTGCAGTTCAGAGCACAGGATATGTTCACAGTAAGCAAATTACAATGAACTATTCCAGACAGATACTTTAATTCAGTCAAGGCGTCTTCATCCTATTAATGATCTAATCTATAGCAATTCATTCATTGTGATCAATATGTTCATATTGTCTTTTTAATTTATCAAAAGTTCCAACTGTTTTTCTACAAATCACTGGCCGGTTGCCATTGTGCAGAATTTTCTGCTCTTGTCATATCAGGCTAAATTTAGGCAATATGTTTGGAGTTTGCTGGTTTTGTCTGCTTCTCTAGATTATAAACTGTTGCACTGATATTAAAAAATATTGAGTACTTTAACTTGCTCTGCACATGTCCATGTGTATATCTTGGAGAAGAATCAACACAAGGTCCCAGAGGAAGCTCTGAAAGTAAGAAATACTGACATCCTGTCTCTTCTCTGTCTTTGAGTGGTCTGCTGAAAATGCTCAATGTATTCACTTGGTTCTAAGTGTTTAAATTAAGCTAGTTCCTGTTGGATATCCTTCCTTATGTATAAGAGCAGTTCACATCTGTGCTGATTGTTAGCCAGAGGTTCCTCATATCCTGCCTGCCTATTGTCTGTTTTTGCAGCACGAGAAGTACACCAGCCAGCTGCAGCTCAGCATAAAATCTCTGGAAGCCAAGTCGAAGGAAAAACAGCAGTTTGAGAGCTTGGAGAAGAACAAAGACGCCGTTTCTAATGTCAAACTGCAGGAAAAGTCTGAGCGTAAGACCCAGTCACTCACAGGTAAACCATAACAGCAGATGTATGCTTGTGAGAAAGCAGTTTACTTAAACCAAACCCATGTGCTATTGAGTAGAACAGTTCTACCTTAAATGGATTTGAATGTTCTGTTCTCACACAAGGAAAGAGGAAGTCTTAGTGATCCTCCATGTGCTGGTCAGCTTTGGTTAGAGATCCCCTGATAGAGGAGTGGAGGCTTTTTTTATTAAAAGCTTCCCTGGTGTGAGATTAGGACGGCATGTTAAGAGAGAGGCTGAAACGACAATCCTGTGGTGTCTGCAAAGGAATCGATCTTGACATCCCCGGCCTGGCAGGATGAGTGAGTTTGGAGTTGAGGACAAGCGTCCTTATCTCTCTCAGACATGTCTGGCTGCTAACTAGAGTTGGGGTGCCAGCAGAGATGACTGGTTCTTGTTTTTGTTTAAGATCTGGAGGTGAAAGCCTATATTTGAACTCTCTCACGTTCTGGTCTTAGATTTATTCGTTTAATCCTGTTTTACAGTGTTGACATAAGGGAAACAGTGAGACAACTGTCTGCTCTCTGGAAGCACTTTATGAATGAGTTTCATTCACAGTGACTCAACTATTGCAGTTGTGGTTTATTTAGCTTTACGCCCTTTGAATGTGGTGGGAAAAACTTCCACTTATGCTTAAAATAGATTTTTTTTCTACTGGAGCCTTACATTCTTCTAGAAACAAATCATTTCAAGCTCTGAACTTTTCACCATTATGTTTGCTGGTTCATACCGTTACAGATTGCAGTCAGCTATTTTTTTTGCTGTTGTGAGCCAGCTCTCAAAAGACAGATAACCAAATTAACCTTCGCCTGTCTTTCTGTGTGCACTGACACAATAAGATAAGGATGGCGTTTCAAAGCTCGCCTGAGAAGCTAAAGCTAAAGTTGCAGCAGCAACTTAGCTCCTACCTTTGTTGATAAGCAGTGTGTTTGTGTGGCAGCATGTGTAGAAAGGCCTCTTTAGCATGAAACCTGCTTTTCATATCTCTGTTGACTTTTATGCAAACTCATTCTCTTCAGATGAAGTTACCATACATTTTTTTTCCTACTGTGGATTGAATGTGTTAATCTGGCTTTCTCCACTACTGAAAGAGCTATTGTATTTTTTCTTCAGCGTGTTGGTACTCCTTTTTTCCTTGCAGGATGTGGAGGGGATCCAAACCTCCAGCTGCTGCAGGGCAGGACGTTCCAGCTGTACAGTGGTTATGGTTCAGTCAGGCTTATTTTACCTCAAAATGGTTTGGGGCAGTTTAGTGTTTAAGAGAAAGAGCATGAGATATCCTGAGTTTACTCTGATGGAATAACCTTTAATTTTAGAAAACCATCTATTTAGGAGTAGCTGAGTTTGCTCTTTGAAAAATTATGTCATTTGTATGTTGTTGGTTTGTTTTTCAGGTCTAGAAAGCACAGTGGACATAGAGTATTGAGAATTTCTTTTCAGACTTTATTCCATCTTAAAGTATGCAACCATCCTTCTGAAATTCCAACCATCTTTATGTCCATCTTTCTTCACATCAATCCATTTATCTGCCATCTGTTTGTCCATCTGTCCATGCCTCCCTCTATCAATCTATCCATCTATCCATATTTTTGTCCATCTTTCATCTGCCCTTCTGTTCATTCCTCCTTTTTTCCATCCATCATTTTGTCTGTTTGCTGTATCCATCTGTCCAGTCAACCCTTTGTCCATCTATACTTCTGTCCATCAATTTTTTTATTCAGTCATTAATCGGTCTAGCCGTCTATTCGATCATTTGTCTATCTGTTGATCCGTCTAACCTTTTAAGTACATTTGTTTTTCCTTCATACCTTTCTTTGCTCTCATTTTTGTACATTCCTTATTGAAAGCAGAAATAGTTTTACAAAGAATACATAGGATTATTTTGGATTAATACATTTTAAAAAGGGGTTTGAAAAGGACTGAGAACTCTGGAAATTTGAGTCCGGAAAAATATGGAATTTCGACCTAAAAAGCGTCTCATGTTTATGTGTAAAGATGTGCTTTATACATTTATTTTCTTCTTTCATAAATTATTTTTTTTAACAATCTCATCATAACTCGGCACAGGGCATTTTGCCATGCTCGTGCATGTTTTCTTGAGCTAAAATGAGAGGACTGAGTAAGAGGAAAGGAATTGGTAACATGCCCCTTCTCTTGTCACTGTGTTTACATCTTATTGCATGTATCCAAGGCAACAGTGGTAAAGTGTTTCTAATGCCTGTGTTTGTGGAGCCGTATTAAACATCTAAACAGGCTGTTTGGTCCTATCTATCACGCCAAAAAAGCAGCTCTTAGATTATCTGATTAATCCATTATGGGCATGCTGGAATGTGAGTGGAAGTGTGCCAGGTTACATGGCAACACCAAAGCAGGAAAGCTCTTCTTTGTGCTGCAATAATAAGAGCTTAAACTGCATGGATTAGAGTGTCTGTATCTACAAGACGCCTTGATTTATTAGGCTTTTATGTTCTGTAATTTTTTTCTTTTCATGGAAGATTAGGATTACCTACACTGTCATCTCATGAGATGGATTAGATTAGGTGGTCTGCATGATACTGCTGGTACAGCAGTTGAACCCCTTTAAGTCATGGGAATGTGCAACAAAACTAAGTGCTGCAAGAAGTGTAGTGCTGCAATTCTTATAGTGTGGCTAAACAGTTTCTCAATACAGATTTTAGTTTCTCTCATAAAAAAAACAAAAAAATATCTGTTGTTCTCCTGTGTTAGTATATATGCCTGAGTACATACTCTGGCATATGTACTGAATCTGAGTATACACGATTTTTCTTCCAGCTCCTACAGATACTCCAATATCTAAACCCACTCCTCTATATGGCCAACCTTCCTGGTGGGGGGAAGATGAGGAACAAGCCAACACAAAGCAGAACAGAGGTGAAAAAATGCCAGAAGATGAGGCTTCAGGTCAGAGAATGCATTCTATGTTTGTACAGTGGACATATCTCATATTTCTAGTAGATATATGAAAGTTTTGGGTCAAAAATAAAGTTTTTCATTCTAAATATACCGCTTGAAATTGTGGTTTCATCAGATTGTAGCACTGTCTTCTACAAGGTTTTGATATATTTTAGCCAGTAATTAATGTTTTCATGGTATATTAATGGCTTCTGTCTTACCATGCTTCTTAGTTCAGAGCTATTAAGAATATTAGAGACTGATTTCACATTTAGAACATGACCAGTCTCAGCAGTTGTTCCCTCTCTGTAGCCTCCTTAACCAGTTTATTCCTGGATTTTTTATTTATTTATTTATTTTTACCAATTTTAGGGAGAAATATCCATTGTTTCAGCAATTATGAATGACTGTTTACATATGATTCTGTCCAATTGTTTATATATTTAATATTTATTTCTCCTATTTGGTGAAATCTAACTAGGACAGTTGAACTTTGTAGGTGATGGCAGCTGTTTTATTTTTAACATTCAGTTGGACACAAATCTTGTACTTCCAAAACGTAACTTTTCAGGGTATGCTTTAATGTCAATTCATAGATTGGTCATAATGATGACTTCTTCTAGATGCATTGAGCAAATATTTATCTGGCAGACTATGGTGAGATGTGAATTAATAAAGTTAATTCTCACAAGAAAACTAAAATGAAAAAAAAGATAAGATTTGGAGACAGTTGAATGGTTAAAGATAAATTTGTGATAGTTTTAAAAGAATTGCGATGCTGTTGTTTTACATCTCAATAATCTTATATTTTAACAGTTTAGTTAATTGTTTTTTTTAAGTTTAATATCTACTGTATATACAACCCATCACAGCCATGAGTTGATGCCATGTGATGCTCAGTGCTTGTCACTGAGAGGTGGATGGTTTTAAGCCTCGGGCGTGTTGCTGGCTGACAGTTAGGAGGTGTTCGCCATGGCGATGGGCACTGACTGCCTGCTCGCCTCGTGATGGATTATGACCGTTTAAGCTGGTGAAGGGGGGGAAGGGTCATTGTTCCCCTTGTGTTGCCCAGAGTGAAACGGATTAGTACTGCTCAGCTAACCTGCTGTGGACTCTGAGCTCCTGAAGTGATATTTGGCAATGTCTAACCATGAACTAAGACCAGCTGATTGATTTTGTTTTATCATAATAACAGCTGGATCATTTGGTATTTGGTTCATTGATTAACAGTTACAAGGTAATTTAAATGTTTGGTTTAGGTAGAACTGGACACTAAATTAATAACTATACATATTTAGATAGACACGTCATCTAATCAAAAGATTACACATCTGATAGAATGTTCATTAATTTCACTGAACTCCGATTCAGAATCGTATGGCATTCTGGGAGATGTAGGCAAAGGAAAGGCTCTAGCTATTCAAACTCTCAGTGCCAGCTAAGTAAGGTTGGTGGCATCAACTGCAATAACCTGTTGAGTAACTTACGCAGCAGCAGTTTCAGGTTTTACCACTGTGCCTTACAACTGCTTTAGAATAAAAATCAACATGGAGTGAAACTTGTGGATAAAACAGAAAAAGTCACATCACCAGTATGGCTGTACTTATGATATTTAAAACAAAATTGAGTCAATAATTATTAATATCGACTGATATGAAACGCTTATGTTGTGATATGTTTTTCAGCCACACATGTTTAGATTGAATTGTTATTTTAGGAATGCATGCAAGCTCATTCCAAATAAAAGGGTTAAATTTAACTTTTATTTCTATTCTCTTTAAGGTGTTTTCCTCTCAGTTTGTCCAAGTAACATAGATTTATCACTTTGTCTTTTCATCCCTTTATTGCAACAGAGCCTGTTAAAGATGGCCCAAGATATGAGGTGAACCGTTCTCAGTCAGACACTCAGGCCAAGGCCATGTTCTCCTTCCGTCGAGAGCCCAGCTACTTTGAGATCCCAACAAAGGAATCCCAGCAGAAATCTGCAAAAAGCCCAAACACACAGGTTCACGAGGTACCAACAAAGGATACCTCAGATTCCACACAGTTTGTCCCCTCCACGCCCACGCCTCCAGTGGTCCAGAGCCACGCCTCTTTCACCATCGAGTTTGACGAATGCAGTCCAGGTAAACTGAAGATCAAAGACCATGTGACCAAGTTTGCCCTTCGCCAGCAGCGTAAGCAAACCTCCCCCGAGGCCCCTTCCACTCCTACAGAGGTGGTGTCAGCAGAGAGCAAAGTAGCTGATTGGCTGGTCCAAAGCAATGCAAGCATGTTGAGGAGAAAGTCAAAGGGGGAAAATATGTACAGCACAAACAGTCACTCATCAGATCTGAAAATAAGGGATGGTAAGTCCTCTATAAACTTCTGATAAATTTGATATTGAATGATAGTTGTCTTACTTAAACATTTCTGTCTATCCTCAGCAAACTGCTACCAGAACGGCGTTCCTGCTGAATCTGAGCCATTCAACGCAAATGAGTCCCTACAATCCGAACCCCAATATGTGTTGCACAGGTCACCTAAAACCTCAGAGGAACCTCTGTCCTCCTCTCCACCAGAATCCCAGTCTCTTTCCCTTCATGGCAAAGCAGAAGCAAAACAAGCCTTCGTCATCGAGTTCTTTGACGATAACTCGAGAAAGAAGCGCTCTCAGTCTTTCACACACACCGCCAGCCCACCTGAGCCCTCAAACCTCCGGATCCAGCAGGAGCAAAAGAGCTCAAGCCCAAATACAGAGAGAAATGACTCATCTTCGTCCTTCACCACTCCGCCAACCCAGCGTTTCACTATTCCACTGAAAGAGTCCGATTCTTCGGGGTTTCAAAGAGCTGGCTCTCTACGATGGAAAAAGACGGATGAAAGGATCAGCACCAGCTTTTCCTCTCGCTCTTCCTCTTCTGTTTCTGTAAGACCCTTTAGCAGCGTCGGTCGGAGGTCCAAGCTTGCGAAGGAGTTTCATGCTGAATTACTCAAGAAGAAAGAAAAATCTTCTCCTAAAGCAGCTCAGGAAGTTGCTTCACAGTCTGAACAGAGCCAGGTGAGCCCCCCTCCATCTGATGGACATCTCCACCCAGAGACGCCCTCCCCTATTCACCCACCTGCTCCCCTAAGAACCTCTGACACGCCTGCTCAAAATGAGGAAGTCAGAAGCCCCAGAAATGAGGAGGACGACAGTCTGAGTGATGCGGGAACTTACACTATTGAAGCAGATATTCAAGATAAGGAGCTGGAAGAGGCACGCAGCAAGATTGACCAGGCAAGATTCTTTGTTGTACTTATTTTCCAAGGAACTGAAGTAGCCTCTCTTCAAGATACTTCCTGGAGAGAAGTATCCTGAATTGTTCGCCAGCAATCTTCTTATTTGAGCTTGAAATGTTTGCAGCTTCATCTTCATCCGTGCAATGTTTTGTTCCTGACAGGTGTTTGGTGTTGTTGAGAGCCCAGAGCAAATGAACCAGGCTGAAGCAGAAGCATCCTCTGCTTTTAGGCCTGTTACTGGTCAGGGCAGGGAGGAGTATAGACAGAGTAGCTGTGGTGAGGTTATTCCAGCTCCAGAGCAGGGACATAGTCTGGTAAAGGTAACTTCATCTGCTTCGGCTGGGACTGGGACTGAAAAATTCTTGATTCATTAAATCTAATCAATATTTTGAATAGAGATGCACTGGTTAGAGATTTTTTGACTGATTTCAGGCAACAGATTTTATAAAGCTCTGATATGCTGATTTGTGTTTGGGAACTACAAAATGTTGAAATGAACTTGGCCTGATAGAAACTTTAACTGTCTTTATAGTAAAATACCCATAATTAAAAGACATGCATAATTAAAATAACCCAAAGTTACTTGGATATGTCTTTGTGCATTACTACAAATATATCTACAAATACAGTAAAATCCTCCAGGTTATGGAACAAATGTACCTTTTTAAACCACCCGTCTGAAAAGAATTACAGCATTTACTCATTTACAAGAAACATTGTAGGTCCTATCACATACACTACTAATGTATCATCTCACTTGATACAAAGTCCTTACTCTTTAGTTTTGTGTCAAATACATTTGAACTACCGGTACTTAAAATGATTAAACAACATTTTTGCTTTAAAAAATGTCAGCTTCTTGTTATTTTCTGAACTTTTCTAAAAGTGCACCTTTCCGGTACTAAAATGGCTATTACATTTCCAGCTCTGTCACAGCTGATGCAATGAATAATGTTGTTGGGACAACCTCCAAACGGTTAGATGTGGCTCTTTTCTTGATTTAAAGAAATGGGTCAGGTTTTAGATCCCTAAGAGAAAGTGTAAAACAGTTTCAGTCACCAGCTGATTTCTCATAAGAGAAAGTGTAAAACAGTTTCAGTCACCAGCTGATTTCTCAGTGCATCTCTATGTCCAAGAAATCAATTTACAATGAGGTCTTGATTTGGCTTCTTGATCCATACTCTATTCTAGGTGTTTCTCTTCTGATTCCTTTTATTGTCTTTGCTTGAGGCTCTGGGTACTTTTCTGTTTTGGTTTTCCTCTTTTTAACCAAATTTTAACTTATTTTGTTGCTGTTGTGATACATATCTAACACATTAATTCTCTTTGTGTGTTTTATTGTAACTGCGGATATCAGAATATTTAAACATGTTGAATAAGTTGTGTGTTTTTACACAGGTTCAGCCAGCAGGTGCCATGGTACAAGGGGCTCCTAAGTGGATGTCTCGTTGGGCCAGCTTGGCAGATAGCTACACAGAATCTGGACCTTCGTCTGGCCTCTTTGACATGTTGACCCAGATGGAGCCACCAGGAGGGGGTAAGCCACCTGAAGAGAAATGAGTCTATTTGAAATGATAATGAGGCACACTGATGAATATGAACGATATTTAATATTTGTGTTCGCTACAGCACGGGGTACAGTCATTCACAAGAACACAGTCAGTCAACATCAGGACCATTCGGAGGCAGATAGTACAAAGTCTGGACGCATCCTTCCGCCTGGACCGCACGGAGACAAGAGTGACATTCTGACTCCCAGTATCCATGTTCATTACAACCCCAACACAACCTTCGATTTAGAGGAAACTACCTCAACAACCCCAACCCCAAATGACAATGTTCATAGGTTAAGTGTTCAGGATGACGTGGAGCCTGACAGCCTGAGTGACGCCAGCAAATCAGATGATGGATCCATTGTAGAGCAGAGTAGGAAGCAGCTGTTTGATGCAGAAGACAAGCAAAATGAAGACAAACTTAGGGTTCCTTTTAAGTCCACATCTTTTTATATCGGGTCAGAGGAGGAATCCAAATCGCAGCTGGGAGGCTTTAAAATCAGCACTCCTAAGGCTGAGAGGAAGTCTGTTTCTAGAATCATCTCATCAGCCACTCTAACTAAGCAGAAAGGCATTCAGAACTCTGGCATGAAGCACATTGCTTCTGCTCCCACATTGGACCAGAGGACAGAGAGTCCAGAAGGTAAAGAAGCTGCAGCTCCGTCGTTGATCAGACAGGAGAGCTTCACCAAGGAGAGGCCCAGTAATCCCAGACTCCCAAACATCTCTAGTCTGCCAGTCCAGAGAGAGCCGGGTGCCGGGTTATTCCAGGGGAGCGGCAGTCAGGACACTCGTGCTTACCTCAAACAGACGGAGGATGTTCTGGCTGTTCTGGAGGCCAAACTCCAAACAGGACCACCAGTGACAACTCCGTCCCCCATAATGGACTCTCTGTCAGGAGACTCTGATGTGGATACTTCCAGCACCGTCAGCCAGCACAGCAATAAAATCAAAACACACACATTTATTAAAAAAGCATCCGCTGGTAACCTTCATAGAGACAAGATTACTAATCCTAATCAAGAGACAAATAATCAAATTGAAAAGCAACGCTCTTATGGTTCAAATGATGAAAACAAGCCGGAACCCATCAGGAGGCATGTTGGACTGAGACGTAGTGTGGGCAAACGCGGCTCCACAGACCTGAGTGATGATCCTCCCAGCTTACCTTACTCCGATCAGGAAAGCAGCAACAACCAAACGCACTACAAATACACGGTGCCTCTTCAGAAGGAGGATGCCAAGTCCTCCAAAGTGTCTCAGGTGTTGAGCCGTGCCAACAGCTTGTCGGCTCCAAGACCCACCAGGGCCTCCATGCTCCGACGAGCTCGCCTGGGAGAGTCCTCTGACAACGAAGGTACAGAAACTGAGAGATTAGCGCAAGAGTCCTCCACAAAGCAACCTCAGGAAGCCAAGAAACCCTCCAGACTGGATATGCTGGCCATGCCTCGTAGGCGTGCGGGTTCATTCAATGCACCCAGTGACTCAGAAGCTTCTTCCGCCCCCCAGTGGACAAGCAGGAACACAAACTTTTCCACCCGCAGCACAGATCAGAGCGGCAGCTCCAGTCAGCGGATCTCTTCTGTCGGACCAAAACCTACAGAAAGGCCACAGAAGCCAGCGCTCAACAAAACTCTGGTTACTCGCACACGTTCGAGCTCTGCCAAATATACCAGCAGCACAGCAAGTAAGTAGACCACAGTCATATACGGTCCTGTTTGACTGAATTAAGAGATGAAGTTAAATGGGAGAATTTTGTCTCGACTCCAAGTAAAGTCTCAGTTAGGGTGACATCTTTGACACATTGATCAGGTTCCATTATAGTTTTGAAAAAACATGGAATTGATTCGGCTAATTCCAATATCTGGAAAAGGATGGAAAAAAGATAATGGCGAATATAAAATTATTTAGATTTAAAGACATTATTCCCTATATCCATATGTAAATTAAATGTTATATTTATATAACCTGAGCTAAGTACTACTAACCGATCCACATTTGGATGAAAAATATTACATGAAAAATGTGCAGCAACCTTATATATTAATTTGTGATTCATGCTAGTGTAAAGGCATTTATGATGGGAACTGTTTTGGGCATTTCACTAACATCTAAAACACTAACTGCAAAGTATTCATGAAGCATTTATTTCTTATCTGCTCTGGTTTATTACATACTGTTACTTAAAACTAATACATACAGTTGTTCAAGCATTTCAGCCATGTTGCAATTCTTGTTCTGAACTACATTAAATTAAAGGTTTCTTGGGATATGTAAGAGTTTTCACTTATGGGTTTTCAGCAACTGTGGAAGTTTTTGGTTATACACAATTTGGGCACCTTAGAAAGTCACTATATTAGTAGATGTGGAGATGAGGACTTCTGCAGCATCTTTTCTGCCTCTTGCTCTGGGAAATATTTTGGTGACTCCTCTCTGAAGTACATGGTGGTGTGTTTTCCAAAGGTATTCCTTCATTGCACTCTTGTTTCTCTCCTTTTCCCCACTTCTTTGTCCTGGTTTTGGATAACTCTAACCAACTCACATCGGCAAGGCTCTAGGAGGCGACACAAGGGCTCTGACTATACCTCTACCTCAGATGAAGAGTATGACTCAAACTGGAGCAATCTTAAAAACAAACGCTCCCAACCTTCTTCAGCTTCTCATGGTCCACGCAATCAGCCTCGACCCCAACCAGTGATCGCCCAGCACCCGAAACCCCGCAGCAGAAACTCCGAGGAGGAGAGTCATGAAGGAGAAGCTTTCCATAACTGGACCAATCACAGCGCTGAGATTGCTCGGTAGGAAATATAGCAAACCCAAAACTTGCATCTTTAAACCAAACAGAAATGTCCTTTAACTTCTTTAAAATTATACTTATGCTTGATAACGCTGGAGAAAAATGCAGAGATTCACACATTGACCGATTTTTTTTTTTTTTTTTTTTTTTTTTTTTTTTTTTTTTTTTTTATTTTTATTTTTTTTTTTTTTTTTTTTTTTTTTT
>CAEGAF010125395.1:0-17927 GCA_903067075.1 Micropoecilia bifurca | reverse complement strand
ATAAACTTAATAAATTAAGCTGGATAAACTTAATTGAATTGCTTGTTACCTATGGAAGCAATTCAATTAAGTTGGTTCAACTATTTAGTGTAAGTTTTGAATTATATAAACACAAAAAAGTAAGTTGGCTTAGAAAAAGCAAAATAATTAAGTTAAATTAATGTAAATAAGTCCATAAGATGAACTTCAGCCCAAAAACACTCTTTAGAGTGCAGTTTGGCCAATGGAAGATGGCTGCCCCATGTTGGCCACCTCAGCTAACCTCCAGTCAAGTGGTGGACATAAACCCAGCATGCAACAGCACAAAAAAAGACCCTGTGCATGTTATCCTAAACGAGTAGGTCTGTATTTCTTCATAAATTCCACTATTGCTTCATCAGCACTCTTAATGTGATTCATAAGTGGAAACATATTGAAATGTGTCTACTTTCATTCCAGGAGTGGTTTTTACATTTTCAGTCTTACTTTATCGCTTACTTGCTAATGTCAATATGCAGCAGTGAATGTGTTAAAGACATTACACATGATTTTGACGTTTGAGTAAGTCAGATTACTTTGAGGTTGGTCTTTTTGCTATGAATATTTGTAGAGTCATTCTAAAGAGTGGCGTTAGCTTTAAGTTTAACTTTGGGCGGGGTAATGGTCCTAAAACATACAAGCAATGAATGGAATGCTATAGAATGGTCCAGTCAAATTCTAGATCTTAATCCATGTGAGAACAGGTGGCAACTGCAAGTCTTGAAAATTGATGATCAAAGACACCTTTCGTAAAATGTGACTGAGCTGGAGTTATTTTTAAAAAGAATGTTGGTCCAAAAATGTGTCTTAATCTCTAGATGTGCAAAGTTGGTAAAGACATTCCCAGCTGTAACTGCAGCAAAAGGTGAATCTACAAAAAGCTGGCTTCAACAGAAATCCACATTTCTGATTTTTATTTGTACAAAAAGATATAAAAACATGACCCACTTAACAAAAAAAACTCTTTACGTTGATCTATTTGGCGATCTTCATTAAAGTTTGTGGTTGAAACGTGACAAAATGTAAAGGGCTTGTTTAATACGGTGCTACGTTCCATCAAAGAAGTGAATCTAACCAGATTTTATTCTTAATTAATATGCCGTCCACTGACATGACTCTTATCAGTTATTGACTGTTTTAATACAGCCACAAGATCGTCTTCTCATACTCATGTTTAAATGGTTTAGCTGTGTGTCCTGATACGCGTTTTTGTTCACGTCCTGTGGCATTTTTTAATTTCCCTCCACTCTCAGGTTTTTTGTTTGAAACGCCAGAGGGCGACAGTGAACCGCCTATGAGCCCTTATTTAAATAGGGCTCATAGACGTCACAACGCTGGGCGGAGCGATCTCAATTTATAAACGGAGGACGGAGCGTCTCTCAATGTAGCTTAGCGGACAGCGAAGGAAAACATCTCAGCAACAAAGGGCAGGCTGGAGTTTGTTTACCTCACACGGCGGAGTTTCCACACGGACTATTCAGCCACTTTTCAACCACTTTTCCCGACTGACTCTGGAATATACTCGCTTGTTGACGTCGTTCCCCTCCACTTTTTATTTCTTTTTCGGGATTTATTGTCGCCACTTCGGACTAGTGGACCCACATTAGAAGTCCCACAAACTGCTTTCCCACTGTTTGTGAAGTCAGGTCCAATGTGTCAACGCATGTCAGTCTCGTGACTGACATGCACTCTTTAAGGTAAGTTTCGGCAGCACGAGCGAACAGTGAGCGCGCGCATTGTTTTGTCACGCCGCTGTTTAATTGAAATAATATGATCCGCCGCCGCCTCGCGCCGGCTTTTCGGTGACGGCGCTGCACCCGCGCGCACACTTATCCGGGTCTGTTCGCCATTCCTTTATTTAACGCAGCACCGTCATTTATAATAACAGTAATAATATGTGCATTTATGGTTTAATGAGGGCTTTATTAAACTTGTAGTTGGCCAAGTACTTTGAGTAACACGTCCATAATCACATAATCGGCTTATTTCACGTTAGTTACTCAAATAGTTGGAATGATACTTGAAGAAAATGTTTGAGTAATTATTGTGCTTTCTTTTTAAGCTCCCGTGTTTAGAACGACACGCTCCAGCTCCACTTCTTTATTGACCCTTCAGGCGCAGGTCGGGTTGCACCGGGGCTAAAAGATTTTTGTTCAAATGTTGCTTCAAATGTTTGTGGAAACTGTTCTTTATTTGCTAAAGAAAGAGAGAGAGTGGTCTTTCTTTCTTTTCTTCCTTTAAAAAAAAAAAAAAAAAAAAAAAGTCGCGTTTGCGGCATGACAGAAAGCACATTTGCACAGCAATTGCTTATTTCCCCCCTTCAGGAATAATAGACACACTGATTATTTCTGTCTAAGCATCTCTTTGTGCCTTCAAACCCGAGGTCACCGGGTTTAGGCAGCACAAGAAGAACCAAGGATTAACAAAACAACTTAAAAAAACAAAACCTATCCTAATGCACTTGTCTTTTTGTGTGTAATTAGATCTGGCCATAGCGGGTAATTAGCGGTTGTTAACAAATATATTTGCACCTCAGTCGCAACATTTGCTCCGGTGGGAGGCGCACACGCGCTGAGGCAGAATCCAGCAGCTGGCGACTTCCGTATGAGCGCGCGGCTTGAGCGGCGTAGATATATAGGTATATTTATCTTAATGTCGCAAACTGCATGCTTATGGTGCAATCTGAAATGTCGCATTTTCTTTCCGCCCGACAGCTGACATAAAATACACGCAAACAAACTCCACTTTGGAAGTGTACAGTGACGGCGGTGAACTTTGGACGGATTTCCTTCAACATTTCATCACACGGCCGCTTGCTTTCCTTCCCTTTCCTCTGCCTGTGTGTGTGTGTGCGTGCGTGTGTGTGTGTGTGTTGGCAGCCGCTGCCCGTGCGATCGAGTTGCTGCTTCGCTTTCCAGTTTCTCCTCGTGTTTGGATTCACGCACACATCCTTGTGGGGATTCGTAAAACAAAGCAAAAGAAAACAAAAAGTTGTTATAATGTCTCCACCAGGAGAGCGAGCGGCGCGTCCAGGTCAAGCCAGTAACCGTAGTGCGTAAGAGGAAATAGTTATCAAACTGCGTTACGTCTGCGCGTACAATCAGGAGTTTGCGCTAAAGACGACGCCACCTAAACACAATTTCTTGATTTTTTTCCCCTTTTTTTTAAATGCTAACCTGGAACAGGTTAAAGCTCGAAATTCAAAATTACAAATGAGTGAGCTTACTCTGAGCGCAGTTGTGCTGGAGCTATACTTCTGAACTTTCATTTAATTTAGCTCATTACTGCACTAGGATCCCATTAAAAGCTTCCAGATTTGTCTCTTGATGAAGCTTCGTTTCAGGCTGACTGCAGGCTGTGACGCACTTAAAGTCACCTCAGCCGCTTCCTATATGTCGGATTTGGGTTTCTTTTTTTTCCTCTACCCAGCAAAAAAACTAAAAAATAAACAAAGACTTGCCATAATCAGCAATTTTTGACAAACAATAGATACTCGCTGGACGTCAGTTTTGGAACAGGAAACTGGGTTTTACCGCTTGTGCTGGGGGGAAAAAATGCTGTGGGAATCAGGTGCTGCGTGGACGCCGATGAAAATAATCCAGACGCCCCACAGGTGGAGGACCGACTTCCCTGATGCAGAGACACCAGAAAGGTCAACGCGCTATTAAACGTATAGGGTGTAAAAAAAAAAAAAAAACACGCTGCGATTCCGCATTTCTAAAAATAAAGAATTGCAGAACGAAGTCCAGTCGTGACACAGCGAGTTGCGCTGCACGCGCAGCTGCGGCTCCCAAAAAAAGCACGCGGCACCGACGCGGAGAGGGGCTGCTGTATCCGGGCAGAGGGGATGGAAGCCCACGCTCACGGTGACGCTCTGTTCATCCAACAGACCGACAAATCTGCTCGATGGCTCGACCGAAGTAACGCCAGCAGACGGGACCGGCGGAGACCCAGCGTCGTCAGCGCGAACACCACGTTCCTCGAAGCACACAGAGCGGAGCTGCGCGCCGCAGGCGGGCGCCTCCACAGCGGGGGGAGGAGGAGGAGGAGGAGCAGGAGGAGGAGGAAGAGGGGAGCCGGACTCGGACTCGCCGCCCTGCTCCGTGAGCCCGGCCAGCTTAGACGTCTTTCGAAGCAGGTCGATATTTCGCCGCCCCCGCCGCTCGTCCAGCGGATACTTCTCCTTTGACTGCGACTCGCTGCCGAGCTCCCCGCTCTCCCCGCACCCAGTGACGGCTGACAAAACCACGCAGACCCCCAGCCCCACCGGCCAGGTGATGAACCACGCCCTGCAGCGAATGGCTGTGGAGCAGGTTGGACTCCGGCTGCACGGTGAGCAAACTTAAGTGCACTGCAAAAAAAACAAAAATAAAAAAATAAATCAAATAAAATAGCAAAGAGGGAGGGGCGGGGGATTTAGAAGATCATTCAGTTTTAAACATTATATTTTATATTATGATTAAGCATGTTAGTTTGTAGATGGGATGGGTATACAGGGATGGCTGAAATAGCAACGAAGAATGAGCCCAACTGAGCCCAGACTTCTTACTTGTGATCACTCTACTCACCTGGTTTGTTGTCCTGTGTTAAAACAGAATAAAAAAAACTGTTTAGACTTTAAAACATGAGATGTTAGTGAAATATCAACAGGTTCTGAGTTGATATTAACAAGTCTGCAGATGCACCTTCTCAGAGGCATAAGAATGAATAATGCACCGATCTGTTACTGTTACGGCCGATAATCGATATTTACAAATATATATATATTCCACCATTTTTTTCAACTTCTTGAAAGGAACAACCACTTCCCCTCTGCATCTCTGCTTCAGTTAAACTCCCCACAGTCCTGCTTCATCACTATCACAGTAACATGACCAAACAACTACCACATGACCAGCCTCCTCCCCCCTCCATCCCCCTTCTGAAACATCAACAACATAGAAACTAATATCGGCTGTTAATATCGGCCCAGTTTTATGTATCAGGCTGATACTGATGTTAGTGCCGATGTATCATGCATCCATGTTAAGAATCTCGGCTCGCAAGTAAGTTTGACTTTAACATTAGCGCTGCCGCTAATCTGGCTAAAGCTGGAAAATTAAATTCTTGCTCCTCTACAGAAACTTGATTTAATTCCTTACAACCCTTATGAAAATTAGGTTTAAATGTCTCTGCTGGATACTACACATGAGGAAGAAAAATGTACTATTATTAAAATTTAAATAATCCATTGGCTAATTTTTGATATCCTCCAAAATGTCTCTGTATAGTGTAAGTTGCCACTAAAATAAACAATTAACTCAGATAACCTGTGAAATTCTCAGAACTTTCCTTTCCTTAAATTGTGATTATTTGGGCTAAAGATGACAAGAGTTGCTTAGGGGGAAAGAAAACAATTTGCTTTGCACGTTAAAGCCAGAGACCTGACTGCGCAATACAGGCTGCTTCAGATGTTTTCACTGGCTGCAGTTTTTGTGTGGGTGTGCAGCAACATGCGAAACCAGACAGAAGCCCGAAGCCCGCTCCTCAAGTGCTTCTTCATCAGAGTTTTGGAGAGGCTGATATTGACATTGATAGTAAATACATGAACAACTCTCAGGGAGCGTTTTTCTTTTCTTTTTTTTTTTTTTTTTTTTGCCTGTTTTGTCTGTTGGAGTTTTCCTCGTGAGGGATGACTGGATTTTCCACCAAAGCGTTTGCAACGCTGTCAGATGAGTGAGTAACACTCACGCTTTTACACATTCTGGTTTATTGACTAATACTTGGCTCAGGTCAGGCTGTTGGCTCACTGAGGAACCTCTGACAAACTCAGGCAGAAACATGTATCCTCCCCTGATTCCCTCATGTTGCCCAAGCTGCTTTTACACAGAAATTCCCAAGCCCAACGTGAAAGGAAAAGAGGAACAAAGGAGAAGAGAGGGGGGCATTCGGTTAATATTACTCACCCTAAGGTAACTCGTCCGTCATTATACCAAAAAGAGAAACAAACCAACCCATTTTGTCTTGTGTCCTCCCAGTGCAACTGATGATTCAGCAGTTTTCTCATGCGACTTCCATCGCAAAAAAAAGGAAAAAGAGTAGAATATGATGATTATTATTATTACTACATAGATTGTTTCTTTTTAAAATCAGTAAGTTAATCCGACGTGGCATATCAGGTTTTACCGCATTGTTCTCTGGAGTCCAACGCTCTATTTAAACTGCAGTGTGCTCAAGATGCACCGTAAGACATTTTGGTGTAACAAAAGGAGCACACTTCCTCTTTAACACCGGGTGAAAAGCGCACACCTAAAGATGACCCGCACAAACGTTTTGGTTAAATGGGGAAAGAAGACAACAGAGTCTCTGAAGACACAGACCAGCTGCTTTGGAAGATTGGAGCAAAGGGTGTATCAGCTGACACTTTTTAGGAAGTGTTTGTCATTTGAGACCAGTCCTCAAACCTTTTGTTTCTTTGTTCACCTGATTCTTTCAGTGAGAACGCGAGACGTCTGATGTATAAATTACTCTGACAGGACATCCTGCTGACTTTAACCTGCCGGCTACAAGGTCAGGTGCAGTGTAAGGGCCGTGTGATTCCAGGTTTCCCTGGGATTACTTCATGGTGTAACCATTCCCAGAGGCTAAATAATCTGACAAGTATTGTAGGCAGCAGGTATCATAGGAGAGAGCTGTTATTGTATCACCATTTGTGGGCATATGTCACTTCCCTCTCTTTGTGTAAATAAGCACCTACGCCACACAGTCAGCTGTGGTGGGTGGCAATCTGGATCTCAGTGACTTTTTTCTTCTTCTCTGTCCCAAATTATATTAAGTGGAAGTATTGCCGTAGATTTACATGCCTACACTTTCAGGATTCAGCAAGTCTGTCTTAGTGGCTGCACATATTTGAGTAATGTAGGTTTTTATCATGTAACACATGTGGTTAGTGAATGATGCAAAGCAAGCAGAAGATGACGGATCTGTGAATGTTGCAGAGTGTGTTCACTAGTGAAACAAAGGTTTCAGTTTGAAACTCCGGAGAATTGAGAAGAAAAGCTGAAGAAGGAGGCAATGCCGAGTCAGCAAAAAAGGCGACTGCTTTTCTTGTCTCAGTTGGAATCTTACTGTGCTCCCATGTGAGCGGAGAGTCAAATTTATTTTCTTTCTTGCTTTATTCTAATGCCCTAAAAAAATAGCTGTCAGCTTGTCAGCGGAGGATTGATAAAGTTCTTCCTCTCTTGTTTAAATCACTTTGTCGTTCACATCGTACAAGTGAATGTGTCGAGGTCTCAGGGATGTAGACTTCCAAGACGTGCGGCTGGAATGGCGGAATCAAAGGGGCGTGGCCTATAAAGCGCAATGTGCAATAACGGGAATGAATTTTGCAATATCCACATGACTTATGATAAATAAACAAGTAATTTAATAAAGTTTGTGTATTTTTGACAAGCTCACCAAACACTTTACCTTTTAAAAGATTTCTAAGTGGAAAAAGGTCGCTAAATATGCATAGGAATCCTTAGATAATTAGCTAACACTTATTGTGGTCAAATATGTTTTTTGTGATATGCGTGTTACAGACAAATTTACAACATATCGTGAAGTTGGTTCTGCATTATCTTCTGCTGAACTACATATTTTGTGTTAAGACCCAGCGTGGAAAACACGGGTAACTCACACCTTAGAGGTGTGAAAGTAACTACTAGCTGTATTTAGATCGCCTCAGTGACCGGATGACAGGACACAGCATCAAAATCCGATGGAATTTCCAGGATGTATCGTTTTTAAACACCAAAAGAGGCATGATGTGGAAAAAGCTGCATTTTTTTTTGTCTTACAGCACCCAGTGAAGCATTTCACAGAGTTTCAACAGTTCTCATGGTCCTTCTGATTCTGTTTTTGTGTTTGTTGTTTGGTTCGATTGAAAAACAGAGCGAAGCACGCAAGGCTGTCACCTCCAGCAATAAACATCGAAAATAGTGCTCCAGTGGACTTGTTTATATCAGCATCATCTACAATAGAAGACCTTTTAAGTGCTGTGCTGCCGGCTAAAGTTGCAGTCTGTGTTGATTGGTAGCTTGGTAACAAAACTTGAGGCAAAAATAGGGCATAAAAAACAGCATATATTTTGAAACAAGCCATGAAGGAAAAGCCCTAAGAATATAGAGGGGTACTCTCGGCTTTCACAAATGCTGCACAAACAAACATTTTACTGTGCATTAAGCATGAATGGTTACATTTAAGTTCAAATGTCACAATGACTCAACTGAGATTTAATTATGTCTATGGATATCTCTGTGTTTACTCTAGAGATACAGTTGTGCTATCTCCAGATGCTAACAGAAAACCGTAAGAACCATCAGGGTGTTGTACTCTCTAAAAGAGAACATAATACAAGTGATTAGCTTAACTGATTTACTTGTGTCTCTTTTATTTTGTTTTTTTTTCCACTACAGCCAGACAGATAACAATCGGATGAAACCGGCTTGCATGTGTGCACAGGTCACTCATTAATTGCGCATGTTGAGCAGTCAAAATAGGCCTGCATCTCTTTTGTGTGACCCAGACGGAAACTTTATGCATCTCAGGCAGTCGGCTTTGTCCATGACAATGTTCAACAGATAAAAATGTGCGCAGTGCTGCAGCATGTCATGTGTTGTCACCAGTGCGCAATAAAGGCTTCAGATTTGAAGAATGTTTCCTTGTTTGTGTGTCGGATGCCATAATGCACCGTAAGAAGGATCAGTTTATCCTCTTCTTGTCAGAGTTCGGTCTCTCTGCACTTCCTCATGCGGCTGCAGGAAGAAAACACAATAGTCGGCTGTCTGGAGAGTCAAAGTGAAGCTGCGGGAACGTTTCTGTTTTGTTTTTTGTTTTTTTACTTGACATGAACGAACACCTTCGTAATAGAAAAAACAAACAAACAAATACTTACACAGATTGCGTGATGATCAGTTTTGATTTGTGCTGATCAATCAGTATCAAATAAACCAACATGCTTAATTGGACTAATGAATAATGAGTTTTTATATTCAGTCTGGGTAACTTCTGAATTTGGGCTTCTTCTATAACAGATTTAATTCACAACAAAGTTGTAAACATCTTTTTGGCCATTTGGCTCCCTTTGGAACAAAAAGGCAAAATTGTTGAGTATTTTCGTATGCTTTCAAATAGGCATATTTTTATGATCACCCCAAACATTGCTGGTTTTGGTTCTCTTCCCTAGACAACCTGAACATGGGGGATGCCATTAGCACTAACACAAATGGGGTCTTTAAATTAAGTTATTTCCCGTAAGAGTCTGTTTCTTCTACTTGTTTGGATGTCAAGTCAATGTGAAGCTTCCCCAGCCACGGCTGGCGTGTGACGCTGAACCTGGCATCTGATTCACCACTTTTAGTACTAATTTAATGATCTAGTTCTTTGTTTAAAAATCAGCTAAAGGTGCAAACATCTTTTGGGTTCTTTTGGAATTTGGTAAAACATTTTTCATGCACCTATTCACATTTTGAATTAATCCTCCCTCTGGATAATTTGTTGCAATGTTGATCAAATCTAGGACTACTTTGTAAATGCTGACAACTTTTTTTTTTTTTTTTGCTGATTTTGACACTTTTGGAAACTGTACATGCTGTGCATTTGATATGTAACAAATCAATTTGCTTTGCTTAACTCTGCATGGTTATAATTTCTGTGCGCTCTAAAGCATTTCACTTGTTCACTGTTTACAAGGCATATATTTGAGCGAATTGACAAATGCTTGTTTTCAGTTTCCAGCAATGATGACACATTCTGAGCCTTTGGAATTTTTCCATGTTTCCTGATTAAAACCATCTTAGCCATGCTTGAGTAGCGGCTGATGGATTTATCGCTGAATCAGTAGCTTCAATATTGAAGGATGTTAGAAATATTAAGTCTGGGTTTCATAACGGCGCGAATGAGTCATAAGCGGAGATCGGTAAGAGGTCAGAGCCTTTCATACTCATACTGTAGTTCAGACTGAAAATATAACAGATAAACCACAAAAACAAACGCAAACACACACACACACGGATGCAGAGATACAAACATGCACTCACACGGTCAGCTGGTGTGTTTTTTTTTCCATCACAACTGTCAAAGACAAATTTTACACGTTATATTGTAAGTAAATAATACATATATTTTATATTATCCATTTCCTAGAACATACAGGGGCATATTTGTCAGAGTAAATCTACAAACTCTAATGCATTTTATTGGGATTTTAGGTGTCAGATCAACACCAAACAATTGTGAAGTGAATGGTACATGATATACGATACTACTACTGCTAATAAAAAGAGATTTATACTCAGTCCACTCTTTTAGATGATATCCAAACGTACAATTCAGTACCTGCAGAATTCACGTATTCTAGTGACTGCAGAAGTCACATATGTGGTAAAATCTCAATAACGTTCACTAAAGTTTGTGGTTGTATTGTGACAAAACAGAAAAAAAGACTGAAGGTGTCTGAATACCTTTGCAATGTGATGCTAACTATACATGTAGAAGAATGTTCTGTGACCCAGAATAGCACTGGGTCACCCATAAGTCAAATGGAGAAGCCATTGAACATCAACAGAGCTTTGTAGAAGCATCCACTGAGCTTAGTTCCTCTGTGGTTTCCTTCAATGCTAGGAGTCATATTTGAAATATGTCAGTGCTCAGGTTGACTTGGTTTTCAAGTCTAAACCCCCGACCACAGATCCTGTGTGATAACGTATTTTTCATGTTTCACTTAAATGAATCATAGTTGAACGAACTATAAATTTAACAGGGAAGCTCTCGTCTTAACACCTAATCACTGCAGAAAATGCTGCTTCTGACTGTTCTGACTCATAATGTTCCACGATATGGTTTTACGAATATGCTGAAAAAACTACTATGTGTTTTCTGCTCTCTGTTTCAGGGCACTCTCCCAACCACTATAGCACTATTAACGGGGCGCAGGATATGCAGTCAGAAACCTTTGGTCGTCAACTCCGTGCTATTGGAGATGACTACAACAACCACCTGATGGTAAGGGTAAGAGTCAAACTCTTCTCAATGTAAAGTTTTGTGCAATACATTCGTAAATATATCAAAATTATTTGAGCACTGGTGAACTTAACCCCTCACTCCCAGATTTTATTATTATTATTTTTTTTTAAATGAGGTATTTGCTTTTGCTTAGCAGTTTTTGCTGCTAAACAGAATTTTATGATATATTTTTTCCTTTTTCATCATTACAGTACTTCAATTAGAAAGGTTTGTTAGTTTGAATATGAGTAATTCAGATGCCTGAATTAATGCAAAGTTAAGGTATGATGCAAATTAGGGACATTAGACATATTTGGGAATAAAAGTACCTAAACAATTTTGCTGTTAGTTAGTGGCTCCGTGAATTAAAGGTATCTACATTTTTTGAGCGCTGGTGAACTTTACCCCTCACTTCCTGATTTTATTCAAAGGTCTTTTTTTTTAAATGAGGTATTTTCTTTTGCTTGGCAGTTTTTGCTGCTAACCAGATTGTTCAGATTTTTTCATCATTACAGTATTTTACTTAGTAAGGTTTGTTAGTTTGCATATGACTATTGAATATTCAACTGGCTGAATTAATACAAAGTTAAGGTATGATGCGTAAATTAGGGGCATTAGGCATTATTGGGAATAACAGTAACTAAACAACATTGCTGTTAGTGAGTTGCTAAGTGAATTAAAGGGAAGCTTTCAAAAGGGAAAAACGTCCGCTATTAACAATATTGATGAATTATCTTTGATACTGTTACTCACCAAGAGTTTTGAAGTTTTGATATGTATTTGAACATCATCACAGTGCTTCAAACAGATCAGGATAATGCTAAGCCACTTCTCTGCACAGGTATCTATGTGTCTTTTTTGCAGTAACATAACTGTTCATTATTATTTATGGTATACAGTGACACAGGCATAATAGATGGCATTCTATTATGCCTTGAGACTTGACTAAAACTTGTGAGCTTATGATGACTAAATTAATGAAAGCTGTGACCAGTCGTTATTTTTGCTAAGCTACCTAATGGTAATGAAAACCCTGGCCCGTCAATCACAATCTGATTATTATCAGCAGAATCATAATTCAACAGAAATTAAAATTCACGGAAAAGAAAAGGGGGAAAAAAGAGACAAGATGCTGTTTCTTCTGTTAACCATCTAGTTTTAAGCAGTAAAATCAAAATCAAAAGCAAAACATTGTGACACAAATTGTGGTGGAGCTGACATTTTCACATACCAAATTATTTGCGCACCACGTTAAGCTGCTTATATCCTAGCTGGCAGGGATGAAGATGAAGCAAATTGTTGACAGATGCTGAAAGCAAATCTCAGTGATGGTTTACCTCTGCCGCATTGCATTGTTTGTCACCTTGTGGCACCAGTGTGGCTGACACACTTTTCCTTCATACTTTGCCCTATTTTTTGAAATTGTCTTCTGCAGTAATCCAAAAATAGATAAGTAATTTAGCTCCTGTCTCCGATTGTGACACGAAATTACAGTTGCATTAGCCTGACAATTACTTCCCTGAAGACATGATTACATTATCAGAGGGAGCATATAACCACTGAATAGACCCCGTTGTAAATTTGAATAGCCGCAGTAAGACTCGATTTCCTCTTGGCTTCTGATTCCTTGGCAACGTTTCTGCATGTTGCATCATCAGAGATTTACTTACTGTCAAAGGGCAGACTAGCAAACTGGAAAATGCAGAGATGAAGGTGTAGAGAAGAGTCTGTGCTCATTTAAATTCACTTTAATCTCATCAGAGTAGTGAGCTGAAACGTAAAAGTCAGGAAAATGCACGACAGGAGTTTTATATCCCTCTGAAGAGCTTGAAAAGCTCCCATAGTGTCAGAAGCTTAACATCTAGAAAGCTTCAAGTCTGCATCTCAGCGGTTTGATGCATCACAAATGTGCTTCCACCCATTTTGTTTAGTGTCTGATTTGGTAATGAGCAGTATCAGGAGAATTAACCCTTTAGATGTTTTTCTTAGTTGCACCACTTGTAAAATCCCAAAAAGCCCATCACAAAATAGTTGATGGCCTCTCTTTACATCTTTATTTTATATTAGCACAATTCATTTTTAGAATTATTAAAAATTATAGCCTCCAGTATTTAAATATATTTTCCAGGATTATTAGTATAAAATGTGGTGTTGTGTTGAAGATACTTTATGCTTTTTAAGTTATTTTTCTGTCCATCCATCAATCCATTTTTCAACACCCTTGTCCCTTAGTGAGTTCAGGAGGGTTGCTGGTGGCTAGCTCCAGCTAACGTTCCGGGCGGGAGGCGGAGTCACCCTGGACAGGTCGCCAGCCTGTCACAGGGCAACACAGAGAGACAGTCAGAACAAACAACCATGCACACACACACTCACACCTAGGGATAATTTACAGAAACCAATTAACCTAACAGTCATGGTTTTGGACTGTGGGAGGAAGCTGGAAGTTGCTTTTCTGTAGCCACTAATTACCCCAGCAGAACTCATGTTACTATGGCCCATATTCATAATGTTGGCTTGTGTTTCTAACAGTTTGTGTGCAAACAAATTCTGCATGCAATATATGTGAAGGAAATAAAACCCAGTGACCTATTTTATGGATTATTGGTTGAATTGCCTGTTTGAGACGTTAAATAATCATTTATCATTTCAGTGGAGTTAAATCTGATTGATGGTGATGATTACACCTCACTTGATGCACTTTCCAGTTGCATATCAATATCAAGCATGAGGAATGTTTTGTGTTTGCACCAAAAAAGAAAAAAGTCTGAAATAGGAAAAAATCCTGAAGAAATAAGAAATTGTAATAAAACCTGTCACCTGATACACACGGTCCAACTCCATCATTCTTTTTTTTTCTTTCTATTCTTTTTTTGGCTTCATACTTTGGTTTTGAGTAGCAAATCCCAGCAGGCATTAGGAATCTCATGTAAAATTACACAACATTGAAATAAGAAGAAGTTCAATTTGAAAAAACAAAAATTATTTTGAACGACATTTTCTGGTAAGACTACCTGTGTATCCTTTACAAATGTACGCAACAAAAAACATAATTTTGCAACAACATAAGAAACGTGATTAAGATCACACATGATTACGTTTGTTCTCGCGATAAGTCTTTAAAAAACATGCCGTGACAACATCTTCCTGCCACTTCCTGTTGTCTTCTTCGTGTTTTTCGGCAGTACTAACATCTGGTCGTTGATCACATGACTTGTGTGATTAAAAAAAATTGTTGCCATTTCATTTTTGTAAAATACACACAATTTGGCACAGCCACACAAACTACCTCGTCATAAAGCAAGCATTTTTCCATGAAAATTTATTTTTTTGTGAGTTTCTTTTTTCTTTAGAAATTTGTGGAATTACATGGTCAAAGGGAATGCAGCTAAAGATAATTTAAAATCCTTGGGTTTGAATCGGAATTGAATTTTGGAATATTGGCACTTTTATTTAGAAAAATAAATGTTGATTCTCTTGAATCTTTAACATAGACCTGTAAGGGTTTTGAAACCTACTTCCAACCAATGTAAAACTGAATCTTTTCTTATCTGCTATTCAATATTAGTTTATCCCCTGTTTTCATGTTTTACAACTTAAAACACAACACTCAGTAGCACATTTTATATCACTTAGTGCTCTAACATCAGGACGAATGTAATGCGATCCTTATGTGGAGGATTCCCTGGACTGGTGTTTGGTACGTGATAAGAGTCATGCAAGGCCAGGCTGATCGTTAACCTCACTGCTGTGATTCAAATGGTCACCAAACGCAGGCAGAAGGGTGAATGAACGTGAGTCAGCACCTAGTCGCATTAAGCAAGTTTGGGGGGGGGATCTGAAGTGTATATATATGTGTGTGTGCGCTTGTCTTTGTGGCAAACCTAATTTGAACATGGCTGCAGAGTTATCTGGAGTGTGCACACGCATGTGTGCTCATTCTTGTTGTAGAACAATGAAGAGGCACAGATAAGAAAGCGGAACAAGGAGACTCGTTCCTTGTTTTCTGGCAGGCAAAGTTACACATCGTTTGACAAACCGCTGCTGCACAGCACGTTTCAGGCTTTTAATCACTCCCTGGTAATGCAACCTTTCCAAAATGTAAATTTGATTGACGCTTTAATTATTTAGCTATGATGTTTTCAGTTACAATCACTCCCAGTGGATTTGGTGTAAATTTGAAGAAAAAGACAGCGCCACCTTTGATTGGATCCTGCGCTTTTGAAGCAAAGTAGGATGAAAAGATGTGAACCAAGCTCTGCTTTTAACTGCAGACTACATTCTTCCCCATCTGGATGTTGCATACCACAAGCTGTTCTGTGACCTTCTTCAGGTCTTGACCTCTTAAACAGCTATACCACAACGATTACTTAATCACTGAGCAATCTGCATAGGCTATAAACCCGTGACAGCATGAGTCACGGTCATCTTAAAATCAGTAAAATCTCTATGGTTTTGCCAAGTAAGGTGAGTCACAATTTCTTGTATGAACTCAGTCACAGTAGAGGTCGTACTCTTGGTAGCCTGACCTGAGTAGTGAAGAAATATGAAAGAAAAATAGGCTCATCTGAAAAACGTAGGCAATCCCATGAACTAAATAATAAAAGTCTACAAACCGGTGTTTTGGTCTTGACTAGCCCTTTCTTTGAAGGACAGTTTTGTTATAATTAATTTTATTTAATATTTTTTTCTGTTATTAATTTTGCATATTTAAAATGTCTTTCAGTTCCAGTGTTAAATGTTCACTAAAATTGAAAGTTTATTAATCTTTGAGGATGCATTATTATATCTTGACCGTCATATAGCTTGAAAGTTATTATTGTACAGGGATGGATTGTGCTTATCCAACCTTTCTGTTTCGCTACACCATCATAATAGAGTTTATTTCTTTGGTGGCAAAAGACGAGGTCAAGAGAAATGCAATATCTGGAGGAAATGGCAGCAGACATCAAAACAGCCTTCACATTTTCTTGTTTAAAAATGTAACTAATGTGTCTAAAAACTTAATAATTGTCTCCAAAAAATATGTAAGGTGGAAAAACTACATTAAACATTGAAGCACACCTGAGGATGTTTTATGGTTCAGTTTCTTGAACCAGTTCTCCACGTTTTCCCATTGTTAGGTTTTCTGTGAAGAGTTAGCGTTTTGTGCCAGTACTGTTAACAAAAGAGCTTATTTGAGGTTCAGTGCCTGGAAGCCAGCGAGGAGTGAAGGCAGCGTATGGCTGTGGAAGATTTTGACTCATTATCTGTAAATACACTAATTCAGCCACACGGCACTGCGTCACATCCTTTTTATGCCTGAGAGGTAACTAGAACTCTAAAATACATGATTAATATTATCTTAGTGATATATTTTATTTTTTTTAAGCACGGAGTAATACAGGGAGTATTTTTCATTTTGTACTTTTAAATTTGCTTCCGTTTCTTTGTCCTCATCTCTTCCAGAATCTCTCTGTGTCGGTGTCTCGGTTAAACATTTACACAGCGCATGCACAATCGTTGGTGTGTGTTTGTTTTGAGACATCTGTGAATGTGCTCAGAATGATGTACGTGCCCATTTCTGTGTGGTGTGTCAGCCTGGTGTCCGTGACTGTGTAGTTTCATTACGCCTCAAACCTGTGGTTAGAGAACTCTCAGGGAGGAGAGCACAAGGTCTAATTATCCTGACCAAACACATACATGCACGCACACACACACACGCACGCACACATGCACACATGCTTGCACGCATGCACACACAGAGGCACACACATACTAACGCCAAATGCACGATCCGTCATCCGTCACTAAGAGGTGAAATCCTTTGTCTTGAAGGCAGAAATAACCCTCAGAAATATTGTAGACCAGTAGGGTGTGATTTCTTGGCTGCTTATGTCATTCTCTGTGTTAAAGAGTGTGGTGAAGGAAAAATAGTGGGGAAAAAAAAGATAGGATACTTTACCTCTATCTGATCGTTTTCATTAACCTTTGCCGTTCAGCTCAGATATGGTGTTGAGCCTGATTGGAGCCTGGCTAGCTGAAAAATTGTGTTGTTGAATCATTGTGTTGGATAAAACCATTTGGGTAACTCGAGGAAGGTTTGTACTAAAAAAAAGAAGATAGAAAACGGGAGAACAGAAATCATTTTCTGACTCGAAGTTTTCATTAGTCCAGTTTCTGCAAAGTGAGTCTTGTGTCCCTGAATGTCAAAGTATTTAGCTAGTCTCCCAATGCAAGTCATTGAATCTGGAGTATAGCAAGTGTATTTCACAACATATTTAAGGCTGTAAAATCCTTGTGATTTTTTAATTCACACTGCAGGATATGTCAAACACACCCAAATGTTTTGGGCAGTGTGTTTAAGCTTCAAAACCTCTGTTTACCTCTGCTGCCTGCAAACCTGCCTGCTGCTACCAGGTGCTTCTCTCCAGCCCCTCCTCCACCTTGGCAGCTAATTTACAGTGACTCCCTAGTCCCAATACAAAGTCACCTATTAGCAGATTTGTCTCTAGAACACATCTAAAATCCCAACACCACTGTATCTACTGTGGTGTTGCTAAGACTGCTTGTACTGCATATAATAATCTATATCCTATAAACTACAAAATGGGCTATAATTAGTAGAGGTGTGCCGATCGATCGGTCACCGATCATAATCGGCCGATTTCCGTGAAATCGGGGATGATCGGGATCGGCCGATCATTGGCTCTGTTACCGATACCGATCACCTGCATCTCATTTCCCAGCCTGTCTGTCCAGCTGGTCTCCTCTTTCCTTCAATCTGCGCAAACGCGCAGCAAATCCTAAGCAATGTGTAACTATAAGCACTGAGTGAATGAGGAGGTTTGCGTGTTGCAGCGGAAAATTAAAGCAGGTCAAAATGCATCAACACCACGAAGCTAATA
>CAEGAF010125383.1:0-11350 GCA_903067075.1 Micropoecilia bifurca | reverse complement strand
CACAGAATGAAGATGCATGAGACAGATAACATCCAAATCCCTTGGGGGAAAAAATTCTTATTAAAAGCCAATGTGTTGCGTCTCGTTGATACATCCTCCACATTAGAGCATCAGCTGATAAAAGCTCATTTCACAGAAGCACAAAAGTGTGATGGGTTGTTCTGAAACCTTGACTGCAGTGCACGCTTCTTTCCCGAAACACTGTGCTGAGATTTGACAATATTGAAGATGGCAAGCAGAGACAAGACTGCATCAAAAAAAAAAACGGTGAACTAAAGATGAGAGTGCCTGGTCAGTTCTGCAGAGATGACAAACATCCAGAAATGTGTCACTTGGTCCCTATTTTCGATCACCTTCCAGGGAAGCTGAGAAGCTGTCGCCACCACTGTCATCTTGTTCATTGGCAGGTTCCATCCCACTCCATTTATCCCTGGGCAGGTGCTTCTTACAGTTCTCGAAATATATGACAAGAGAGAGTCATTTCATGCAATGTTGAAATCGAGTGGGCCGAATGAGAGATGGAGTCCCTCCTCAGGAATTCAGATATAATTAATGATCATCCAAAATATCTCCCTTTAGATGCCTGTTTAGATGATTGATTTTAGCTGAAAGTAATGCCAATTGCAGAAATAACGTCTTGAAAAGAAGAATAGAAAGTACCACAGCTGTCATTTACTGAAAGACATATTTAGGTTTTAAAACAGTCTCAGCTGATTCATAGTGATGCCTGCTGGCTAGACTTTTCACGCAACACTGTGCCCCACAAGGGCTTCTTCTTATTCTAAGTCTGCCACAGGACAGAAGGAGGAGATCACTTTAAACCTTCCAATGTGTGCAAGGAAAGTTTTCAGGTGTTTACAAATGTTAGATAATCCTGTGAAAACAAAAATGAAACTGCCTTGTGTTGTTTTATGACCTATAACTTCTTATAATGAAGTTATGGAACATATTGATTTACTGATTGAATTCTGACAATCACTGAACACCTTTTTACTGTTATTAATTGTCTTCAGGGAAGACAACGCAATTTATTGGTGTGTGAATGAGTGTTGAAGTGAGAAAACCAGATGTGAGACTTAGTTTTGCATTTTTGGAGGGACGTTCTTTGAGATTGTCATAAGTATTTAACGTCATAAATCTTTTGACATTTACTTAAATTGTTGCATCAGTTTTGCTTTCCACATCACTTTATTGCATAAATCACTGCAATACATTTTTTAGATTGGAGGTGTTTTAGGAATTCCTCACTGGTCTTTGCTCCTTTCTGACCATTAGAGATTTATTAATGATCTCTGCATAAAGCTAATCTGGCTTTATGCGAAGAAAAAAATGCCAGCAGAGTTATCTACTATAAGCAAAATATTTATAGCCAGTGCAATTTTAAATAAAGCTCACTTAAAAAAAAATCCTCATTTAATTTTCATAAGTACAAAACTTAAAAAAAAAAAAAAATCTGTTTTTGGTGTTCATTCAGCTGTCCATCAAAACAGAATAAATGTATTCAAAGTAAAATAAAAAGTTATATCAAAAATATATAAAGAAACAAAGCTGCTTTCTATTGTTTTAAGGATATTGTTGAAGTAGAATACTCCTTCAGATATAAGAGTACAAATGGTAGAGGAGGGACATGCAGGACTGTCACGTGTCTTCATTAACAAGCAGCAGAAGGACTTGCTTCTAGATGACTGCTTGGTCATCAATGACTTTTTAGCCTTAGCTTAGTCTCCATGCACTAACTCTTGCACTCAACAGTGGGTGACAACGTTCTTTTACTTATTTCAGGGCATTATTGGGTTTTAAATGAGACATTAACCACAGCATCAAGATTAACAATGAACCACCTCTTCAGCTGGACAGAAGTCTACAACCTAGTACTTCTACATCCAGCTGGGCAGCAGAAACGTTGCACTGTTAAAAAGCACAGCAAATCCCTTGCTTCTTAATTTATATGTTGCTTGTGTACTTGCAGCCGTAATGATATATCCTATTATCCCAGGTATCAGTGATGTAGTTGATTCCATCTGGTCAGCCCTAAGCAAATGGCTCAGCCCAACCACCAATTATAAACTCTGTATTTAACACTCAGTCAGGTTCAGTCATCTTGGCCGTCTGTTGATCAGTCGGCCAGGTTTGCCATAACAAGCCAGATGGGCACATAGCCATTCTCAAAAACTGATTAAAAAATGAAAAACAATATATGTTCAAATATCACTGGATCTATTAAGGTTGTGTTTTTATTGTATTCATTTGAAATGCAAAATAATTCTATATTTTCTGCTGTCTGAAACGTATGCTCCTTCTGGGAGTGAAAGAAAGATTCATTTCCTTTGCTTTTCCTCGGTGTCTTCCCTCATTGTGTGATGAAAATTTGTGGTTTTCTACACAAAGGAATTTACAAACTATACAAGAGAAAAACAAGGCACAAACATTCATTCAGTAAATATCTAATTTACTCCAGAAAACAAGCAATTCCACAGCTATCCTCCACAATAATCAGCCTGTCGTTTATTTTGGGTTTGAATCAAATTCTCTCTTTCATGTAAACTAGAACAGTTCAGCTTTGTGCACCAAATTTCTCCTGCGAAATTAGGTTTTGTTGTTGCCAACTAGTGTGAGTTTGAGTAAAATGTGGGAATTAGTGTTTCTGTCTTGTAATCTTGAATCAATTTAAAGGTACGTTTTTCCTGCTTCTGAGAAACATTTTTTTTTATTATCTTCTGTTTCCTATCATTTTCTTTATATCAAAAACACACTGTGAGCTTTCCTGTAGGCAGTTTCATATCTGCTAATGTGCAGAGCCTGAATTGATTATAACTAGATCTCACATCACCCGCTTGCTGTTGGGGATATTCCAATTTTACAGCTCGCAGACAAACATTGAGACCAGATTCAATATCACAAATACACCAACTGTAACCTTCACACCCCATCCGATCTGCTACCTAGTGCACAAAACAAAACAAAAAAAACCCAAACGAAAAAGTCACTACTGCTGAGAGCAGAAATATTTTTGCAACATTTTATGAAGGGAAGAGCGAAGTTTATTGTTTGAAAGTTTGAATAAAGACTATTTCTTGTCATGACATAACGCTTCTTGTTTCAGATGTTTTAATGGATTTCTCTTCAGGGATGAAATTGCTGCTGTGTTGGAATAGGAAAATCATTGAGCTATGTAAACATGTGGAAAAAGACGCAGAGAAGTTACTGGACATAAATAAATGAGAGAGTCCTGAGAGGACTCTGTTTTTATCTGTGGCGCCGCAGTCAATGGGAAACGGAGGTAGGTTGTTTGAAGAGAAAAATAGGGTACAGTGCATGGGGCTGATGGGGAATAATGTGGAAAAAGTTGAAAAAAGCCATCCATGAAATTGCTTGTTGCATCGTTTAAAACCTCTTGATTGATGGTGGCAATTTGAAAGCCTGGCTCTTTCTCAGTGTTGTGGAAGTATTGGAAGCAAGTTCTTCAGGGCTCTCATCTCCGAAAAGTGCACCCTAAAACACTTTAACCCAGTTAAATAACAGCTATTGGCTATAGAAATTCAACTTTAATTTTGTTCTTTTCAGGGGGGGGGATTGTTTTTTGGGCTCCTTGTTGATAGCTGACCTTGCATGATGCAGCTTGGTAGGAAACACATTTTCTTTATTTCTTTGTAAAGGTGGAAACTATATAAATACTTTGGTTACTAACGCAGGCTCTATTTGCTACCAAAGGGCAAATGAATAAAATGGTTATGTTAAGGTTTTTCATTTCATATTTGCAGACATTTACTTTCACTAGTATCTGTGTCATTTTAAGACTACATTTTGAAGTTGCCTGAGTATGAACTGCATAAAAAAGTAGTATAATTGAAAACATTCTTCTCTTCCTAAAGAAATGACTGAAATCATTGTTCATTTTCCAACATATATTGTTACTTTGCTTTTAAAATCATTAATGTTTTAGCATAAGATCCTGGTTGTAACTTGGGAAAACATGTTGTAACATGGACAAGCCCCAGTGTATATTTCAGACTGTTTGCATTGAACTGTCCCTTGCAGATCCTGTAATCAGGGCCTGCTGACTGCGCCACAAACAAAGGGTGGTAGATCAATTCAAACTTTATGGCTGGAACTCACTACGCCCAAGTTCTGCAGTTTCCATTGTTCTCTTGAAATTAAGCTGAAAAACGTAACATTTTAAAGTTGAATAGGACTTTGTAATTTTTTTCTTGTTGACATATAAATCTTTGTAGTCCAATCCAACAGTGAAACTGTATTTTTTTACCATATTTGTCTCATTTTGCCCTGACCATTTCTTTTGCACTTTAGAAAGAACCTGAAAGAGTTAATGACAGCAAACAATGTCAAAGACGGCAAAAGCTCTCATTTGTTTTGGGATCATCTTTAGCTGAGCACTTCTTAAGCCATTGCCAGGATCTTCTAGCACCTGTTGGCAGACCATAATTATTACAGTCTTTCAATTGGAGTCCAACAAATGTAATTGAAAATTGTTTTTTGAATATGGTTGAAAGAAATTTATTTTAGAAGGTTGCTTTGTCTCATTTGAATTTATCCATCTGAATAGCTAATATTCATTTTTCAGGTGTGCTTGATATGCAAAAATACGGAAAACTAACTACAGCCACATACCTATTCCTCTCTCCCATTACCATAGCAACAGGCCTTATAAGCTGGAACATTCACAAAAAAATTATCTGGTTTAGTTTTAACTGGTAAGGCCGTCATTGGTAAACAAAACAAAATCTAAAGATTAGATTGTTACATAAATTTATCACAATCTAATCTCCCACTATCTTTTTTGTTAATTGATGTTCTTATAACTTTGGTCTTAGCCAGCAACACATCTATTTCTGAACCACTTCTCTACAAGCAGTAAGGCCCTGATTTAATTTGTGCTGCAAACGCAACGGGCAGGAGTTTCCAGGTCCGGTTGCCAAATGTGAGATAGCTTCAATGTTACATCTAATGGGGCTGTTGAAGTTAGCTGGAAGGCGTCCATTGCTCTAAATCCAACAAAGTTATACTCTTATGTATAAGTGCCAGTAGCAGAGAGGAGAATTACAACATAGATGCTTTTGATTTTTTTGTGATTTTGTTTTTCACAGTTCATAGTTTCATCATCATACTGTTATTTTAAGCTATCAAATATCAAACGGAAGTTATGTTTTTCTTCTATAAATTAATTTAAAGTTTTATGTGTTAAGCTAGTTCAGTTTGCATCCAAACTTTCAATAACTGCAGGATTTTATCTCCGATTTTATCTCTGATAAAAGTTAGATTGGCTTCCATTTTTAAGAATTTGTTTTAGGGCAAGCATTTTGTATTCTATCAACTTACTGCATATTAGGTTCATATCAACATTCTTCCACTGGCCATTTTAAACTCATACTGATTTAAGTTACTAAAATCATTAATTACCATTTTAAAGATAATGCTGCAATATTTAAGTAGACATTTGTTATGTTAGGCTTACAAAAATGGATTAACAAAAGCCAAAACATTGTGTCAAGCATTTCTTTCAAGAAATGTTTTGACCGTGTCTAAATAAATATAGACAAAATCCTTAAAAGAAAATTGCAAATAACCATTGGTTTATTATAGCATTGTCTGTGTTCTTTATTTATAGTAGTTAGAGCTCCTTAGTTCTTTTACAAAAATTGTAGCTACTGCAAAGTATATCACTTCCTCCCCTTCTCTTTCTGTTTGGATACACAAACCACGTACGTCCTGTAGCTCCAGCTCAACACTTTTCATTCAGTAGTGAAGCTATAATTTACTCTAGTTTCCCAGTGCAACATTTCGAATAGATTCACAAACAGAAATCAGTAAAACTGTAGATTAAGGGCAACTTGCATTGGATATGTCTGCCTTTCAGAATAACTGAAAAGAGTATTACCTTTGACCTGAAACAGTGTGAGCCCTGCTGCTGTGTTCCTGATAAAAGCAGGAACATTCAGAAAGTGACAAGCCTAATGTTATTTTCTCTTTAACCATTATATGGATTGTAGGTAACTACTATCATGGCAAAAATGAAAAAAGACTATCTTATTTTAAGAAATAGCCGATGCCTTTTTTAATAGTATTTATTTGCCTGTTGTTCATGAAGTGTGTTCACTGATAACTAGGAAACACATCATACGGAAATTATGGAAACTGAATACTTTTGTAAATATATTGGTGTGTTGCAACATGCTTTGGTAGGGGAAGAGGTGGAAGTAAAAGACAAGACCTTTCTCTCCTTTCACCCCAAGAACTGAGATTTCAAAACACAGCAACATGTAAGGAAACAATTTCTGAGAGGGCAAAGCAAAATATTTGCCCCTATAAAATTTTATGACAAAGATAATCATTTTCAGTGTCTGTTTGAGTCATAATGTGAAATGAAGGGTTACTCACAGCATATGTTCCTTCCCTCTAAGCATATGTTGCCACTTCTGCTCAATCCACTATGTATTTTCCCTATTTCTTACTCAAGTGATTGCGCTATCTCCCTTCGCCCTCAGAAGGCACTTGATAGTACGTGATCTTATTTGGCCAGAAAGGCATGCAGTATGAATCGTACAGATGAGGTGAGCTGGACTGTGACTATGCTCAGGGGGGATGCAGGAAGTCCTTTCGGAGAGGACAAAGATGAAGGTCAACTCACCCCGACTGTGAGCCAGCTGTCACAAGTGGACAGACAGGAGAATCACCTGAAACCTGAATTGATTTCTTTGAGGAGGAGAGAACGAAATTTCAGATATCTGTTGACCTCACTTGATGGAATATGTCACGGGCTGGATAGAGCCGCAGAAAGAGTTTAGACAGGCAGCAAATGCCACTGCAGGAAAAGACGATCACTGCCTTCTGAAAAGTGCCATCGATCAGCACCTTTAAGCAACACTTCTGTCACTTCCAGCTCAATGTAGGTTTAATAACTCTACGTCTAATGAGTACCAAAGGTTTTTTTTCATGTTACAGTAAATTCCCTACTTAACACTTTAGTTTTATCAAAGTTCATGCTCAATACCAGAAACAAACGGGTCCCACAATCATTTTTAAATTTTTTAAAGGGTCATTTCAAGATTATTCGGTGAGAGCAAAAAGAAAGTAGCCCACTTTTTCAATTTAAGATTATTTTAATCCAACCTCAGTCCCACAGATTGCATCTTTATCACACAATGAGCTTTAGAATTAAAAGGGACCAAATTTAAAATACATTGCCCAGATTGATTTAATATCTGCCTTCAGATCGTCTACCTTGTTGGTCTGATCTCTCTCCTCTTCCTCTTGACCACAGCCCAGAGATTTTCTGTGAGGTTAAAGGTCAGGGGAGTTTGCTGGCCAATCAAGAACAGGAACACCAGAGACATTGAAGCAGCTTTTAGTGCCTTTGGCAGTGTGAGTAGGTGCCAAGTCCTGCTGGAATATAAAATCAGCATCTCCATATAACTTGTTAGCCGGGGAAAACTTGAATTGCTCTAGAATATCCTGGAAGACTGTGAACGTCTGAAAAGTTCACTAAAACAAATCTGTAAAAATGTGAGCCAACACCTGCAGATGACATAGTATAGAAAACAATCACTGACTGTGGAAATTTCACCCTGGACTTCAAGCAACGTGGATTTTGTACATTTCCACTCTCAGCTTCTTCAGCAATAACATTTTGTGGTTTCCCGTCCTTGCGAAGGGTGTCGATGTTTTCGGACGTTTGTCAAGTCAGCAGTCTTACCCATGTTTGTGTAGCCTACTGACCTAGAGTGAGAGACTGTTTAAAAACTCAGGAAACCTTTGGAGGTGTTTTGAGTCAATTAGCTGATTAGGGTGTTGGTTTAAGTTTCCAGTAAAGACCTTTTTCAGAGTATTTTCATTTTCTCAGACTGAATTTTGGGCATTCATTATCTGTGGACCGTAATTGTCAAAATGACAAGAAGTGAAGGCGTGGAATCACTCAATGTGTGGTGATTCTAGATAATATATGAATTCATATTCATGGCAGTAATATCAACAAATATCTTTCACATTCTTTCATATTCAATTTATGAGATCTACTAAGATGTTCTTTTCATGTCTCTTATAATGATTAATAGCATTATATCTCCTGATAATCTGGCCCAGGGGTGCAAACGTTTTGAGACCAAGATCTACTTTCTCTCTCACCAGCCGCATGAGATCTACCTCATGACACAAAGGCACAAAAATTGCAAATTAAACTCTATTGACTTATTTTAAATTCAAATATACATCAGTTATAGCAAAAACCGCAAACACCCGTTGCCGTGGCAACCGCCTGCCTGCAAGCCGAGCAAAGATCACATTAAAACACAACATTCAGTCGTTACCATATCAGGTTTCCAGGATATTTATTTCTCGATTATTATTAATAAGCCTCTCATGAACACAGCGGTGGTTGAGAAGCTGATTTAAACTCCTGCTCTGATCTCCGTCGGTCTTTAAGTCGCTTTTTTTCGTTAATGAAACCGAAACGCACTGAATTGCGCAACACCTTGTTGAAACAATAATTACTGCGGTGATTAATTTTAACATGTTTTGTTGATTTTTTTTATAATTATTCTTTTTTAATGAAGCTAATATAATGAAGTGAATATTTTTGATAAGCCTATCAGAAGAGGAAGTGCTGGTCTCAGCGTCCTGGCGGCAATCCGTTTTTCACCTGCTGCCGAGATCGACTCAAAACCTTTCCGCGATGTAATGAGCAGCCCTGATCTGGCCAATCTTTCCAAGTGCTGTTGCCTAATAAGTTTTGTCTTTGATGAGCCTTACTCTTATAAAACTACTTGATATAGTTCCTTAGCTTTAGAATTAGCTAAGAAACTAAGCTATAAAGTATTACATTGTGATGAATTAACAGAAGAAGTTTAGATGCATCAATATAATGATAAAGATATATAATAAATTATATCTTTCAAATTTATAGATACACAAAATGATAATTGCTGAAAGGTTGGATGGTTCTTGTAATAACTGGAATTATGCAGACCTTCTCATAATAAATAGGTAAACAAATAAGTAGGTAATGGGAGGATGCAGCCAAGCATTAACTATATTATTTTATCACTTGAATTATGCTCATTAGAGTAACAATAAATTGATAATTTGAGTGTAAATTGTAAATGTTATTTAGCACCTTGTTTTTGCAAGTATAATTTGTTTTTTAGCAGGCATGTTGAGAGTTTGATTAGAATAACAGCACATACTAAAATAAGAAATGCTTGAGAAAAAGATGCAGCCAAGCATTTTATATACAACTATTTTATCACTTTGATCATTTGAGTAACAAGGGATTATAATTACATCGGAGTGTAAATTGAGTAAGTTATTTACAACCTTGTTTAATAAAGAAATGATCCTTTAGCAAAGTTAGGCTGGTTACCATCCTCACCTGCATTTGAGAATGATAAGGCCGCAGCATGCGGCTGATTGACATGTACATTTTAACTTTTAAATTGAATTATCACCGTTTTGTAAATCGCAAAAGATTTTCTCAGATTTGTTTAGCAAATTTAAACAAATGTTATCAATAATAGAATACCATCAAGCAGTGGTGGGCTTGCAAAATTAGATTTATTCTTAATAGTTTCTCCACCAATTATACTTGTTATTGTCGTTGAAATAAATTTGTATATATAATGATCACCATGAGGGCCACATGCTGTTCTGGCAGAAAATTTAAAAAAATGAATCTCTTTTATTTCTCATCATTATTTGTTTTTTTTTATGTAATTTCATTAGCCAAGCTTTGCTTTAAAATGAAGCCAAAGACTGTCAGAAGTAATTAAAAGATAAGATGCCGGAGCACAGTGTTCCAGTGTTAGTTGCGTTAAGACATTTAGCTTCACCAGAGTATAACATCCCCTCAACATGCACACATCCTGTGGAGACAAACGCATTTCATATTGAGGGGGGATGACAGAGGTGGTCTCTCACCTGCCAGCAGACCCCCCTTCACAGACATCCTCGCTGGAGAGAGACGTGTTTTTGTCCTGTGGCGTCAGACTGATGAGATACAGAATGTGACAGGAGCACAGTGGTTGTCAATGCGAATTGCTCATGAACAAGCAAAACATTAGGATGGACTAAGCTGAGGTGTTCATTTTTGCAGAAATCGGAGAGGGGGCTCAACATATTCTGTAAGACATCTCCTGAATTCTTGTTTTTTTAGACATTTTTGCAGGGACAATAAGTCCAACGCCAACAAATCTTTTGAACACAAGGACATCCTGCTGACTTGCTGCGGCTGGTTTGTTTGAGCTTCAGGCATATCATATAATTTTAACCAAAACACCAGTATGAGAAACTGATTTATTTAATCTGTAATGTGTTATTCATAGTCATTCTGTGAAAAATACGTAAGTAGCATTATGGTTTTTTTCCCCCTACATTTTAATAAACTACTTTGACTGTTTGACACATCTGTTCAAACATAGTTTACAGACATGATTGGAAGAAGAAAAAAACGATGCCACTCAACAAACCTAATGACAACAGAGAGAAAAAAACCCCACTTGGTCTGCTGAGAATTTTGTGTAATTTTATAGCTGGTATAACAAGTTTCTGTGTGGTATAATGAGTGCAGATGGGGAGTTTTAACGACAAACTGAGACTCTGAGTGCTGCTGCAGCTACTCCACCCTCCAGCTGCAAGGATGAGAAGCATAAAAAAAGAGCAGATTAGAGGAGAATAGTGGATCAACTTCATCAGTTAATTAAACTCCATTGCAGCTTGATGAGCAATTAATCAAAGCAGCGTGCCGAGTGTCAGGCAGGGCTGAGCTGTGCGGGTGCGGTGTGTGTGCTCTGTGCAGGATGTTCCTGGGAGGGCGGCCCTGTGGGGACCAGCACTTACCAAGTGAGCAGCCCTAAAATTGAGCAGGGTGTAATGGCTGGGCTTATGTTAGCATCTATCAATCATTCCCTGACATAAGCCAACACCCCATTTGTGCTCCAGGATTAGGCTCATCTTAGTTCTAAAATTACTAGTTGTGAACTAGTTGTTTAAGTCGGTCTCTTTTCTAGGGCTGTAGTGATACAATAATCTCACGATATGATACAGGATATTCTGCCCACAATATGATATATATTGCGATATTCAACAAACGATACAATTCAGTACACTTTTGCGATTTTCTGAAAGAGTTTAGAGGGACAGAGTGATTTTGGTAATATTTGGTGACTGTTATAAAGTTGGATTGAATTAATTTAACTGAAAACTGATTAAAAGGACCAACTACACAATACCTGGCTCTGTTTGGACATGGACACAGAATTAAAGTTGACAGCTGGACAAAATGAATCAAAGAAGTGGTGAGAAAACATGTTTCTTTTAATTGAAACAGTACAAACTGTAGCTT
>CAEGAF010125369.1:0-45152 GCA_903067075.1 Micropoecilia bifurca | reverse complement strand
GATGGCCAACCTGTTGAAACTGTGGCAAATTTTAAATACCTTGGGTCGTTCTTGGACAGTCAGCTCAACTTTGCTGAAAACACTGACTATATATTGAAGAACTGTTGTCAGAGACTCTGACTTTTAAGAAGACTTAGTGATCTTCTTAAACTGACTCAACTAGACTGTAGTTGGGTCACCTATATGTCTTGAATTTAAAAAAAATATTTATGAAGAAAGAAGGGTTCAGTGAATGCGCATATGAATCTGATGGGTCCGGTACCTCAAAAAGGTTAAGAACCACTGCTTTAGATCTATTGTTTCTCCAGTTATTATTTAGTGTTAAATTTATTCCCTTTTCCCTGTGTACTTCCCTCGCCCCCTGTGCCACTCTCTCTCTCTCCTCAGTCTGTTTCCTGCTCCCTCCACTCACACCTCCAACTCGGTAAGTAATCAGCCCTGTTCCTTTGTTTCGGTATTCAACCTGCCAGTACTCGAGCACCTCTTACTCCTTGCTGGTTCCTCTGTTCTTTCCCTATCTCTTCTACATTTCCTTGATGGTTCCTCACTTTCTCCTTGGGTCTCCTGGCTGTCTTTTTGTATGTTTTATTTTTATTAAACTTTTGCTTCCTCCATTTTTAATTTTTTTTGTAGGTTTCTCAATTTTTCATTAAATACCCGAAATAATGTGTTATGTTAACCCAAGTCTGTTTATTCACAAATTTTTCCATAGAGATTTTAAAATATTTTCAAAAGAAAATCTAGCTTGGGAAGTTTATATACTAAGGCTCCAAACTAGTTGAAACTAGCACTATTCATTTTGGCACTGATTGGCTGTAACCCAAAGAGTGTAAAAAATAAATATTATACATGTTAGCTTCTGCAGTAGTGCTAATACAGTTTCAACTCTGCATAATTATGAATATTAAGATACATTTGGTATTTGAACTGTTTGAAAAGTTTAATCAGCAAGAAAATTAGTGTAAGGCCTTTATTTGTTTTTTTTATCTATTGAAAAAGAATACAGAACAATACAGTAAAATAGAGTGTAATGTAATAACAGCTGCAAGGGGCTACTAACATTGAGACAGTACATCTCAATATTATATTACACATATACATTAAAGAGACCACATAAGGTGCAAATGTTGATGGCGTTAGTTTGGTGGGATTTCTAAGTTTTTGGTACTTTGTGGGATGTCATTTTCAAAAATGGAGATTATCGATTTTGTGTAGTATATTTAGCCATTTGACTAAGTAGGTAATAGGATTTCTTGTTATGATCCGTGTTTCTGTGCGTTTATTTTTGAGATTTTTTGTGGTTTCCTGTTCCCTGAGTTCTGTCTCCTCCCCGTTGATTGTTACCCAGGTGTGTCTCATTCCAATAATTACCCCAGGTGTATTTAGTTCCACCTGTTGTCTGTGTTCCTCGTTGGGTCCTTGTCTAAGTGTGTCTACTGCATGTCAAGTCGTTGTTGGCTCTCCAGCAGAACTGATTAAGTCCTGGTTAGCTTAGCTCTTGTTATCAGTCTTTTTATCAGTTGCTACCGTATTAGCTGTGTGCTACTCTGCCATGCTGCCTGTATTTGGACTGTGTTGAGCCGTTCATCAATAAATCACCATCATCATCATCATAACCTGGGCCTCACCACCTAATGGTGGTGAGGAGAGACGCTGAATGCCACTTCATGGCATTTATAATATAGAAAATTCTTGTAAGGTAATGTCACAACTGATAATGTTTTAACTTGTGTGTGAAAACAGACTGTAAAATGTTCTAAAAAAGAAATGAATTAATGACAATTTGCTTGGGGTTTATTTTCATTACCTAATTGGGTAACACTTTATTTGAAGGGGGGTGAATAAGACTGTCATGACATTGTCATAAACATGACATAACAACTGTCATGAACATCAATAATATTTATGACTGTTGTCATAAAGTGTCATTTGGTAAATAATTTAATACAAAGTTGACATTATTCAAAATGTCTTCTTTATGACAACTTGACATTATTCTTGACAAATGTCTTCATTATGACAACATGTCATTAACCTCGCCAAAAACGTCTTTGTTATGACAACGACATCATTACGACATGATTTCTTGTCATTAACCAAGAAATCATAATCTAACATAAATTTGTCATAATAGTAGTCATAATGATTTAATTATTACACTAGCAAAAGCTTTAACAAAACAATGATTAATATTTCCACTCCCTGGAATAAAGCAAAACAAGTAGGACAAGCAATAAAGATTTCATTAAGCTTTATTACACTGTCAAATTATTTAATAACAGACTCATTAACAATTTGTTTTACATCAACTAAAGTGTAACAAGTAGCACCAGTTATGAATATGTCATTAAGTGTTATTACAGTGTCATTCATATCTCTTACCTCAAGTGGAACAAGTAGCAACAGTTATGACAAAGTCATTAAGCGTCTTTACAGTGTCATTAATATTAACTTTTACCTCAAGTAAAGTGTGTTGAGTGGAGGCCAATGTTTCTTATTTATTTCAGTCTCTTTTTTCCCCCAAACTGAATCTAAGATTATCCAAAATCTTCTTCTCCTTCATGGTGATTTAACTGTTTGAAAACAAACTTCCAACTTTTAAGCATTTTTGCTATTTTGTTCTCTTCTGTTCACAGCAGCAGTTTTCTGTTGGTCATGTCTCGAAAAATGTCAATAACCTCACTGTGAATGATTGGCACAGCCTTCTCAACTGCCAACAAAAGAAGGTCTGACAACCTATCCTCCTTGCATAAGCTGCATAGTTTTGTTTTCACTAGCTTTAGTTTTGAGAAGGAACGCTCAACAGTTGCTGTAGACACTGGTAAGGTGGCATATGTTTTCAGTAGGTCCTGCAACAGACTGGCGACCTGTCCAGAGTGAACCCCGCCTCTCGCCTGAAACGTCAGCTGAAGATAGGCACCAGCAACCCTCCCGACCCCACTAAGGGACAAGGGTGCAAGAAAATGGATGGATGGATGGATGGATGGAAAAATATATTTGTTAAAAAATAAGAGAAAAGAACAAGTGTGAAAATAATAGATAAAAATATATATAAAGAAGCACGAAGAGCTGCAAGGAAAATGATTAAAAAAAATTGAAATAAAAAAATATTTAATAAGTAAAAAATGCATAAAAGATGGTTGAAAAAAATTTATGGGAAAAAAGGTGCCTTTTTTCCAAGCATTTCTGCTATCATTGGATATTTGTATTAGGAGCGAACTGAATCGCCTCTAAGCAAACAGCCTACACTGTAACACCTTCTGACTCGGCATGTTAGTTATGTTGTACGACTGCTTGTCATGCAGGTTATTTTGAGCCGTTCTAAGAACGACGTACAGCAACAGAACGCACCACAAAACAAAGCAGAGAAACACTTACAAATTCTTCACTGATGTTCCAGAACCAACACGCCACATTTGACAGTTCTTTAAGCTTTGCTTGGATGTAGAATGTTAATTTTGTTCCAACAGATTTAGGCAGAAGTTTTGTGAATGAAGTTGTGCTCGAGTCTTCTTTGAACAAAAAGTAAGGAGCTAAAAAGAAAAGCTAGGTGTTTTTGTGCGTTGGTTTACACCTGCAACTCATACTGACCACAAGGTGTCGCTGTAGAGAAGGTGATAACAGCTGTACAGCGGGAATATGCAGAATAAGAAACACAATAAAGTTTAGTAAATGCAGGATCGTCCAGGATTTGTGTCCAAATCATGGACCGTTCTAAAAGTCTAAGTTTAGAGACTTTTCCAATGTACCAAAAATGTACAACAATGTACATTTTTGGTACAATGTTGTACCGAAAATATAAAAAATTATCTGGTGCTTCTTCATTTCAGGCTTCAAGCTCGTATCGTCCACCGCATCCAGGAGCTGGAGCATCTGCCTGGTTCACTTGCCGGTGATTTGAGGACTAAGGCCACCATTGAGCTCAAGGCTCTGAGGCTGCTTACATTCCAGAGACAGGTACACCGTTACAATACTGGCTTTACCATCATGATTAGTTTCTAGCAAGTTATTACATTTTATATTTATTCGGGGGGGTTTTTTTGCCTACAGCTGCGTCAAGAGGTAGTTGCTTGCATGCGTCGGGATACAGCTTTGGAAACCGCCCTTAACGCCAAAGCATACAAGCGCAGCAAGCGTCAGTCTCTACGAGAGGCGCGGATCACGGAGAAACTGGAGAAACAGCAGAAGATCGAACAAGAACGAAAACGTCGCCAGAAACACCAGGTAGAGAAGCTTTCATCAGTTAATGCTGGAGCTGGCGCATGTTTATATGCTAACTATCTGCCTAGCATACTGGCTAACTATCTGCCTAGCATACTGACTAACTATCAGGCTAGCCAGTACGTATATGGCTAAGTATATGGCTTGCATACTAGCTATGTATCTGGCTAGCATACTAGCTATCTGGTTAGCACACTAGCTATCTAACTGGTAGCTATCTATCTGGTTAGAATACCAGCTAAGTATATGGCTTGCATACTGGCTATGTATCTGGCTAGCATACTAGCTACGTATCCGGCTACCATACTAGCTATCTGGTTAGCACACTAGCTATGTAACTGGTTAGCCTACTAGCTATGTATCTGCTTTCAAAAACATGAGAACTCTGGGATTTTAAGTCTGATGGCGATCATGTTGAATCTGTATGAAGCATAGCATTGGTTTGTGAATTTCTCCTGACAGGAATACCTCAACAGCATCCTGCAGCATGCCAAGGACTTTAAAGAATACCACCGCTCCATCACAGCCAAGATCCAGAAGGCCACCAAGGCTGTGGCTACCTATCACGCCAACACCGAGCGTGAGCAGAAGAAGGAGAACGAGCGCATTGAAAAGGAGAGAATGCGGAGGCTGATGGTGAGACTTTTTTTTTTTTATCCAAACATCTGATGGCCTGATAACTCCGGGTTGAGCTCCCTCTGAACATTCCCCCCAGGCTGAGGATGAGGAAGGCTACCGGAAGCTCATCGACCAGAAGAAAGACAAACGCCTGGCCTACCTGCTGCAGCAGACCGACGAATACGTGGCCAACCTCACCGAGTTGGTGCGCGCTCACAAGGCGGCACAAGCGCTCAAGGAGAAGAAGAAGAAGAAGAAAAAGAAGGTCAATGTCACCTCTGCTAATGTCTGAACTTGAGGTTGTGATGGTGTTTCTCATGATGACTGTTTGTTTTAAGAAGCCAGACGCCGTTGAAGGCGGTGCGCCTGCTATGGGACCTGATGGGGAGGTGAGAGCTTAGAGGAAAACCTTTGTTTGCTCCCTATGGGCCACCGTCTCCGTTACCAGCTCAGCATTTTGATTCTTCTTCTTTTCTCTTCTACCAGCCTCTAGACGAAACCAGTCAGATGAGCGACCTGCCGGTGAAGGTCATCCACGTGGACAGCGGAAAGATCCTGACGGGCGGCGACGCACCCAAGGCTGGCCAGTTGGAAGCCTGGTTGGAAATGAATCCTGGGTATTTATCATGGCGCGCTTTCTTTCTATTAAAAAAAAAGGCAAACTTTTTATGGTTACGTCTTATTTCAGTTTTCTTTCCAAGGTGTATGATACACCATGATAAATGAAAATCAGAAATTGGAATTGGTTTGGTGCATCTGCTAAATGTTTTTGAATCTGATGTTGTTTACAAAAGAAGCATCAGTTTATTGTAATCTGCCTACATAAAAATCTTTGTATGGTCCAAAACTGACTGAAGGGTTTTCAGTTTGGACGTATTCAGTGACCAGCTGAGGAAATATTGGCTGATTGATTGGCTCATCGGTTCTCATCAGATCAGTCTGCGTTTGCATTCGCTATAGTAAAGGAATGTTGCGTTTTCCCTGCAGCTACGAAGTGGCGCCGCGTTCAGACAGCGAAGACAGCGGTTCAGAAGACGAAGACGAGGAAGATGAGGTACAACCGTCTGCCTCCAAATCAAACACAGTATAAGGCGTTGGCTCCTGGCGCTCACTTTAAAACAAAAAAAAAAAAACAACTTGTTGCCAGGACGACGCGGATGACCATTCTCAGCCCACGACGGCTCCAACCGAGGAGAAGAAGAAGATTCCAGACCCCGACAGCGAAGACGTTTCGGAAGTGGACGTCCAGCACATCATCGAGTAACTGCTAGCGCTTAGCTCCGCCTCCTCTGGCGCGTTTTTACATGTCGACGACTCGCTTTTCATTCAAGTTGCTCTTGTCACTCCCAGGCACGCCAAGCAGGACGTCGACGACGAATACGGCAGCGCCAGCTTCAACCGAGGCCTGCAGTCGTACTACGCCGTGGCGCACGCCGTCACCGAGAAAGTGGACAAGCAGTCCTCTCTGATGGTCAACGGGATGCTCAAGCAGTACCAGGTAAAGCGCCCATCGCCGACCGTGACGCGGCTGATTGGACAAAAAGAAATGTGAGGGGCGGAGCTAACTGTGCCAACCGTCAGATTAAAGGTCTGGAGTGGCTGGTGTCGCTTTACAACAACAACCTGAACGGCATCCTGGCCGACGAGATGGGCCTGGGGAAGACCATCCAGACCATCGCCCTCATCACGTACCTCATGGAGCTCAAGCGCATCAACGGGCCGTTCCTCATCATCGTCCCGCTCTCGTAAGTCTCCTCTTGACCAGATTAACTTTTCACCTGCGGCGGCTGTCCGGGTGTCTCTTCTCTTCCCGACACAAAGCAATCTCTTCTGTTTCAGGACTTTATCGAACTGGGTGTACGAGTTCGACAAATGGGCCCCGTCTGTGGTGAAAGTCTCCTACAAGGTAAGGCGTTGCTCGGTTACCGCGTCCTCTGCCTCTTGAACGGTTGTAGTTCCGTTTCCTGAAGGCGTTCGGGTCCCTTCCAGGGCTCCCCACAGGCTCGCCGCGCGTTCGTTCCCATCCTGCGCAGCGGGAAGTTCAACGTGCTGCTCACCACGTATGAGTACATCATCAAAGACAAGCAGATCTTAGCCAAGGTAACAGCAGTCTGTTTCTTTACACAAAGTTATTCAGTAGGATAATGTAAGGCAGTGTTTGGTTTTCTAGATTTTTTTTTTTTTTTTTTTTTTTTTTACAAAGAAGCATTTAAAAAGTGTAAATTGTATTTGCATCCAATCTCTAATGGCAGGTAGAAGCAGCTTTGGCTGAAAGTCTTTTAGTTTGTGTCTCTACTAGTTTGTCCCGTCTGCAAACTAACAGTTTTATCCATTTTACTTCGTAAAGTAGCCAGAGCTCAATCTGATTGGTTGGAGACCGCCTGTAAACATAAATTAATAATACAGACCTCAATTACACCTTTGTCTGTACTTGGATTAAGCTGCGATCAGCTAACCTCCTAAAGCAGGAGGGGGTCTGCGTCCTACCGATGCTAAGCTCATCAGTAGGGTGAGTGTTTCACAGTGTTTATGGGTTAAAAATAGTTTAAAGTTGAGAGGAAATCTGAAAATATCACTTGATATTTATGTGTTATTGGAAGACTGGCTGATTAATACCTCAACACCAACTTAAAAAAAGACACATATAAAAAAAGTAAATTGAAACGTTGAAACAGATTTTTTTTTAAATAATAATACTGATTTTGAGTCCAGAGCCAGTAAATGTGGATCTTCACACTTGCAGCACTTTGTGCAGATTCATAACGTTGAAACCTAAAGGTCACAAACCGCTTCGCTCTGCTCTGACATCATCGTTCCCTTCAGATCCGCTGGAAGTACATGATTGTGGACGAGGGCCACCGCATGAAGAACCACCACTGCAAGCTGACGCAGGTCCTGAACACGCACTACCTGGCGCCGCGGCGCCTCCTGCTGACCGGGACGCCGCTGCAGAACAAGCTGCCTGAGCTCTGGGCCTTGCTCAACTTCCTGCTGCCCACCATCTTCAAGAGCTGCAGCACCTTCGAGCAGTGGTTCAACGCTCCGTTCGCCATGACCGGGGAAAAGGTCAGTCAGGTTTACCAAACTTTAACAGGCCGTGGCCCCCAGACGGCATCAGACTCAGGCTGGGGGCCCCTTTGAAAATCCACTGATTATTCTACAAAATATAGGAAGAAACATCAACTTTTAATGTGTTTTAGTCTCTATTCAATAGTTATTGCATTCATTTGACATAAATACTAACCCACTCAGGATGAGGACCAATTAATCAAACACCTCACATTTGGTTTTAGCTTTGATTCAGTGTTTTGGACATTTGCTCCAGATAAGCAGAGCGTATAAAAAGCTAATAATCGTCGTTTGACCACAAAGGTGGACCTGAACGAAGAGGAGACCATCCTGATCATCCGACGTCTGCACAAGGTGCTCCGCCCCTTCCTGCTGCGCCGGCTTAAGAAAGAGGTGGAGGCCCAGCTGCCAGAGAAGGTAACCATAGAAACATGAAAACACATAGAAAACCTGGGTTTTTTTATGTTCCAATGTGCGTTTTGTTCTTTTTAATCTCCCCTCACCGGTCGCCGCAGGTGGAGTACGTGATCAAGTGCGACATGTCGGCCCTGCAGAGAGTTCTGTACCGCCACATGCAGGCCAAAGGCGTTCTGCTGACCGACGGATCCGAAAAAGACAAGAAGGTAAAACCGTTGTTTTGTAAAAAAATAAATAAAATAAATGCAGGAAAATCCTTAAAAATGCTTCAATTTTAGTTTGTTTAATTGGTTCTGCATAAAGTTCTTTGATGTTCTCAGGGTAAAGGCGGGACGAAGACACTGATGAACACCATCATGCAATTGAGGAAGATTTGCAACCATCCCTACATGTTCCAGCACATCGAGGCACGAAGCCGCAGAAACAGTGACGTTGTGTAAACGCAACAACGTTTCTGGAATACTAAAGTTTCCATTTTATTCGTAGGAGTCCTTTTCCGAGCACCTCGGCTTCTCCGGAGGAATCGTGACTGGGTACTTACACCTAAACTCTCATTCCTTGTGCATGAATGAATGTATATATGACGACAGACTGTTTTTTTGTTAGCCCTGATCTGTACCGCGCCTCGGGGAAGTTCGAGCTGCTGGATCGCATCCTGCCCAAGCTGAGAGCCACCAAACACAAAGTGCTGCTTTTCTGCCAGATGACGTCACTCATGACCATCATGGAGGATTATTTCGCTTACCGCAACTTCAAATACCTGCGTTTGGATGGTATGAAAATAAAAGTTACTTTATGTGCAAAAATAAACCTTGTGACATCAAAAGGTTTGTTTTGGTGTCAAAATGATAATCAGATCAATACAGTTTAAACATTAATTTGAGTGAACATTCCTTACAGGTGTTGAAAATCAAAATTCATTTCCTCAGATATGTATTGACCTGCTATTAATCTGAATTAAGATCATTTTTATTTTAAAACTAAATATAGGTTATGTTATGAAATGCATGGTCATTGGGAAAATGGCAGAAAGCTACGGTGAGAGTCACCAAACAAAAGTGTTATTATTAATTAATTTTAATTATTATTAATTTTATTTTTATTATTATCTTACTTGATTCATTCAAATGGAGGCCTGACTTAGTATTGGGTGGATATGCTGTAGAGAAAAAATTTCTGAATTCAAATCCTTTAAAATAAAATTAAAATCTAAACTAAATCTGTCACTTTTTAATGAGTGCATATGGGATTCTTTATAGCGTTAATTACTCTAGTAAATTAACCGTACTATCTTTAGATTTATTCAGAGAAAATGTAATAAATAAAATGAATGTAATGTGGAGTGAAACCACTTTTCTCAGAAAATCTTTACCGGATTAGTGTGAAAATTATTAGATAAAACAAAAAGGAGTAAAGCAGAAGTGATAAAAGGTATGAGAAATAGCTGAAACTGTTCAGAGCGATGTTCCTTCATCATCCCTCTGTTGGAATTTGGATGTTTGTTGTTTTTTTCCCCTCCAACATGTTTTTGTCTCTGGCCCCTCAGGAACCACCAAAGCAGAAGACCGTGGCATGTTGCTGAAGACCTTCAACGATCCGGCCTCAGAGTACTTTGTGTTCCTGCTGAGCACCAGGGCAGGAGGCCTGGGGCTCAACCTGCAGTCTGCCGACACCGTCATCATCTTTGACAGCGACTGGAACCCTCACCAGGTGAAGCCCTGGATCACAGGAAGTGGTCTAAGCCAATCATTCTGATGGGCAACAGGAACAACAGCTGGAGAAGATGGTGCAATTCAAGGCCATACACTTTGTGCTAATATTCTGCTACGATTTGATATGATTCAATACATTAAGATTTTCTGAGAGATTTTAGAGGGACAGAGTGATTTTGGTGACATTTTGTGACTGATCCATAGACTTTGATTGAATTAATTGAACTGATGTTGTTCAATGTTGTTTTTGTTCTATATTTGCTTTGTTTAGATGTTAATTGCTTTGTGTATTTGGTTATACAGAAAAGGAAACTTTTGTCTTATTCATTTATATTAGATAATGTAATTTATCTATTTCTTTATTTAATTAATTGTTACTGGTTGTTTCACGTGATTTTTTTTTTTAAATTTACATGTGTAACTGGGTAAAAAATGTCATGTGTGATAGCCGTCATTTAATTCATGTAGATTTGACATAAAACTCAAAGTAGGTTTTAATGTATGATTTTTCATACATTAAAACCTGTGTAATAAGCACCAGAGCTGCTTATTACACAGCAGCTCTGGTGTAATAATGATAATAATAATAATAGCCAAGAGGTTTTTGGCATGAAAGGCCTGTGCATGACAATCTCATGACATGCTAACAGCTCAATATTCAGGCAGCAGAGCTGACATTTGATGGCAATAAGTCCAGGATGACACAATCGGTTGTTAGCTAACACTGCTAATCCAAGGCTCCGTTTTAAATCTGTCTTCTTCTGACCTCAAGTTTTTTCTCGGGTCTGAACAGATGTTCTTCTTTTCTCTTTCGTCACAGGATCTTCAGGCTCAAGACAGAGCTCACCGCATCGGGCAGCAGAACGAGGTGCGCGTTCTCCGCCTCTGCACCGTCAACAGTGTGGAGGAGAAGATCCTGGCGGCGGCCAAGTACAAGCTGAACGTGGACCAGAAGGTCATCCAGGCCGGCATGTTCGACCAGAAGTCCTCCGGCTGCGAGCGGAGGGCTTTTCTACAGGCCATCCTGGAGCACGAGGAGCAGGACGAGGTCAGGAGCTGGTCTCACCGCGAGGCGTCTGTTCATACTTAATAAGTCTGACAGTCATGTATGTATCTAAATGATCCCTGACGCAATAATACATTTTGCCAGATGACAAATTGTCCCAGCAATTATTGCGATAAGCGATAATATTTTTGTTTTGACACCATTTTCAAGTGTTATAACGATGACATAATAACGAATGTTTGCCCTCTCAGACTATTATGCTTTAGCTTTGTGTATTGAACATTTAATTCTGAAATTGTAAGATATTTTAAATATCTAAAATCAATAAATAAAATAAAAATCTAATGCAACTGAAACCAGAAATAAAATGGATTAATGAAAATTTAAATGAAAATATATTATGATGTGAGCTTACATTTAATTTAGCAAGCAATTAATGGATAAATTGCTTATTATGACAGGCTTAATCTGACGTTGAAGCTGTGAAAAGTCTTAAATTTACATAGACCTTAAAATCTCTTAAACCCATTTAAAACAATATAAGTTGGCCTTAAATTTGCGCATCACGGGTCTTAAATTTTGTCCTATCAGGACTAAATACTCATATATTGCATGCAGTTTATTTTTCTCACTGGACATTTCTGTCAGGAAAACATTTGAGTTGAGTGCAGACATCTGCTGTCCATTCTGTGGCTCAAGCCACTTGAGCTTAGCATTAATTAGCTTCCAGTTAGCTGGTCAGTTGCTATCTAGCTTTTTTTTTTGTCAGTCGTGTGTGTTGGATTCAACACACATGGAGTAACAAACAAGACACAATCACTTGGGGTGAAACTAAACGCAGCCAACTAGCTGCTAATACATTGTTGTTAACTAGCTAACTAACTTTTTGTGTGACGAGTAAATTTATTATCAGTTTTCTGCTCCCTTCTGTTGCCGTTCTATACGATTCTATGCATTTTCAGCGAAACATCTTGGTCTTCATCACAAATCTCTGTTGTGATGCAGGTCTTGCGTTTCATTCATAACGGTTGTGATAAACGTCTTAAAGATCCTTAAGTCTGAGTTGGTGAAACGTGCAGCAACCCTGAGCAAGAAATGAAAGAAAAATCCTTTTCCTTGCAGGAGGAGGACGAGGTGCCAGACGATGAGACCGTCAATCAGATGATTGCAAGAAGTGAAGAAGAGTTTGAGCTTTTCATGGTAAGTTTAGTTTCTTTTTCTTTTCTTTTTTTCACAGATTAGTCAGTGATATTTGCGGAGTTGGATTCTAATCTGCCCGTTTGGTTTGCAGCGAATGGACCTGGACAGGCGCCGTGAAGACGCCCGCAACCCCAAGAGGAAGCCGCGGCTGATGGAGGAGGACGACATGCCAGGCTGGATACTGAAGGACGACGCCGAGGTGGAGAGGCTGACCTGCGAGGAGGAGGAGGAGAAGATGTTCGGCCGCGGCTCCCGTCAGCGCAAGGAGGTGGACTACAGCGACTCGCTGACCGAGAAGCAGTGGCTCAAGGTGGGACAGAGCGGGGAAAACCTCCCAGGGTCCAGACCGGGTGAGGAGACGACCTTCTGACTCACCGCGCTGCTCCGTCTTTAGGCCATAGAAGAAGGAAACCTGGAGGACATAGAGGAGGAGGTGCGGCACAAAAAGACGACCAGGAAGCGCAAGAGAGATCGTGACCATGACGGCAGCCCGGCCACGCCCAGCTCCAGCCACCGCGGCCGAGACAAGGACGACGGCGGCAAGAAGGCCAAGAAACGTGGCCGGCCGCCGGCGGAGAAGCTGTCCCCCAACCCGCCGACCCTCACCAAGAAGATGAAGAAGATTGTCGACGCCGTCGTCAAATACAAGGACGGGTAAGACCGGCGGAGTCGGAGGAAACCTCCGGGTTGTTGCCAACGTTCACGCGTTGAAGTATCTGGAGCTCAGAACTAGAACTGCTGCAAAAAAATTACATGATAAATTAAAAGAAGCTCAATAATTTCCATTTGCTTAATTTATAGTTTTTCTCTCTTTCCACTAAAAACTGGACGATAAAAGTCTTCAGTCTGGTGTTTTGGTCTCAGCCAGACCTTTTTTTTTTTGAAGGACAGTTTTGCTTTTATTTTTACGATTCATTTTGTTGTTTCAGTTGTTTTGTTTATTTCTATTTAAAATTTCTCTCAGTTCCACTGTTAAATATTAATTACAATTTGAAGTCTATTGATCTATGAGAACATGTTCTTGTATTATTATGTAATTATCAATATAGTACCTGAAAAGGGTCTCAACTCAACAACCTCATCAGTTATCCCGATAACATCTGGGACTGAATTTATCACCACAGGTCTAGTCAAAACCCAGGTGTTTGTGACCGTTTCCAATCTCCAGTTATTCAAGTTTCTGGTCTACAGATTTCTCTAGAACAATTAAGAAAGTAAATTACAACACAGTCCATGGTAACATGGCCGACAGCCTTCGCCACCCGAAATTCTGTCATTTTTGGTTTTTTTCTCGCCGACATGTTGGCTCTCTAGTTTTGGTCCTGACCGGGGCTGACCGGTCGTTTTCCACGCTTGAGGCTGAAGCTCTGCTTTTCTCCCCGCAGCAACAGCCGCCAGCTGAGCGAAGTCTTCATCCAGCTGCCGTCTCGCAAGGAGCTGCCGGAGTATTACGAGCTGATCCGCAAGCCGGTGGACTTCAAGAAGATCAAGGTGAGGAAGAAACACGGAACAGCTTCGCTCTTCCCTCCTCTTCCCTCCTCTTCACATTCACGCTCTCCGTTCAGGAACGGATCCGCAGCCACAAGTACCGCAACCTCAACGACCTGGAGAAGGACGTGATGCTGCTGTGTCAGAACGCCCAGACCTTTAACTTGGAGGGCTCTCTGGTGAGATCCGCCGCAAACCCGTCCGTCTCGCTTTCCCGTCCCGATTTAAAAGCGTCAACGGCGACTCTTCCAGATCTACGAGGATTCCATCGTGCTGCAGTCCGTCTTCACCAGCGTGAGGCAGAAGATCGAGAAAGACGACGAGAGCGAGGGAGAGGAGAGCGAAGAGGAGGAGGAGGAGATGGACGAAGGCTCTGAGTCTGAATGTGAGGATGAGAGAGAGAGAGAGAGAGAGGATGTAAAGCACAGATTTGTGGTTTTTCTTCACGTCGTCTTGTTTTCTCCCCGTCAGCTCGATCGGTGAAGGTGAAGATCAAGCTGAGCCGGAAGGAGAAGGCCGACCGAGGGGGCAAAGGTCAGAGGCGGAGGGGCCGCGGCTCCAGGGCCAAACCCGTTGTCAGCGACGACGACAGCGAGGACGAGCAGGAGGAGGTGAGGGAGACGCTGGAGACCGGGTTAACCTGATCGGGATAAGAGAGGGAAAAGAAAATGGAGGACAGGAAACTATTCCCAGAGCTGATGTCCTTCTTTTCCTTCCTCCATGTTTTTTTCTTTCCTTGCTATTTTTGCTTCCTTTCTTCCATATTTTTTTCCTTTCTGCACTTTTTTATTGTATCCTTCAATCCTTTTTTGTCCTTCATTCAGCCACTCGTCTTTCTTTTGTTTTTTTCTCTTTCTGCCATTTCTTTTATTTGTTCTTACTTTCTTCCCGTTTCTTTTTCCTTTTTTCTTCCTTTTTCTTTCTTTCCGTTATCAGCCTTTCTCTATATATATATTCCTTTCTTTTCCCTCTCTGTTCTCTGTCTTGTCTTTGTCTTTTCTTTTTGCATTGTTCTTTTTCTTTCTGCACTTAGGTCTTTTGTTTTCTTTTTTGTTTTTCTTTATTTCTTTCTCCTTCTTTCTTCTTTCTTTATTTCTTTCATTATCTCACTCTGAATTTCTTTTGCCTTTTCATTTTTTTCTTCCCTGTTCAAATATTTGCTGTAAATGTACAGGAAGTCGTCATATTTCCATCTTAAAGTGGATTGAAATCTGTAGGAATGTGAGTGAGGAAAAGTCTGGTCTCATGTTGAACATTTCCTATTTGTTTACAGTGTAACATAAATATGTGTGTTCAGTTTGTTGGTATGGAAAACAGTAAATATCTTGTTTCTCTCTGCAGGAGCGCTCAGCCAGTGGCAGTGAGGACGACTGAAGCGAATCCCGTCGCTTCACTTGACTTTATATTTCACTAGTCGCAGCAGGGAGGCGACCAGAGGAGAGGCTACTTTTACCTAGACGAGCTGATTTTTAGTGTCACAGTCAGCATTTAAGTATACTATTAATTAACAAAATCTGAACGCTATGGACCATCTATTTCATATTTAAACCATATCCCATAATGAACGGTAGTGTCTTTTTTTTCTTTTCTTTTTCCTGTAAGTGGAACCTTGACAGAGCCTGAGTCATCATGGACAGATCCGCGGGCAAACAAAGCAGCTGTGGTTTTGTTGATAATTATTTCTTTTTTTATTATTGTTGTTTTAATTTTTTTTTAATTATAATTCAAATTGACAAATTCTGTGTCGTCTTCTTCGTTGAGACAAAGTGTCCTGCATTCCTTGAAGTCCCTTTTGGATGCATGTTTGTGGAAATGCGCCTGATGTGTCTTGGCTGTGTTTAATTTAATGATGAGGACGGGAAGGCGGTGCGTCCCGCCGCCGCCTCCCTCAGGTCACGTTTAGTAAGGGGGACGGGGGGACAGGACCTTTTTCTCGTGTCACTGTCACTGGATTCCATGAAGTACAATAAAAACATCTCAACTCATCCGTTCATACGCCTGATCTGTTGCGTCACTCTGTCGTCTTCAAGTCACCGGATGTAATTTAAAGATTGTTGGAGAGCATTAGTGAATGAACCACATTTGCTTTATATTTATGAAGCATATGTAAGGGGGCAGATGAAGAACAAACCAAGACCAATATTAATATAATATCATTATTAAAAATAAAACTGCAATCTAACAGCATCTTTAAAAGGCAGTATTTTGTGTTTTCCAGTCACATAGTCCCATTTTAAAACAAAATAACCATTATCTTCAACTGTTGTAAAACTACTATATATCAAATATGTACAACAACCTTTTAGGGCCATTGCAGGTAGAAAAAAAAACATGGAAACAACTAGATGTCACTGTCACAAACTACAAGAAGACGAAGGGAAGTTATAGGAGGAGGATGTTGCTACATGTTTTTAATAACTTATTCACGTTTGTTTTTTTATTGCGTTATTTAATGGAAACGGCATTCGCATTTTTTTTGTTGACATAAACAGAATATTGACAGTTTTGTGCTCATTTGTAATGGAAACAAAACTACTATGTGAATAATCCCTCCATGTAATTAGATAAATCATCTGAACTTCACATTAACCAGATTCTCTGCAGTCGGTCTGACCTGAAGTCTGATATTTTCCGGTGAACATGACCGTCTGTCCCATTGCATAAGGAAAATGTTCAAACGTGATTTATGATGGTCTCATTTTTAAAACCTATACACCAGACAGTTTGGGGTGTGTCCTCTTTTGAGAACCACTGTACTTATTTTTAGAACTTATAATTTTGACCATGTGTGGTGGGGAAAAATGGAGGAAAAATTCATAATTTCCAGCTTGTTTGATTCTTGTTCTAAAAGCTGTTCCTCTCCAAATGGTCGGATTACATCATTAAAAACCATAAATTAATTTAAATGCCATAATTATAACTGCATTGAGTGATACCACACGTCAACTGACAGGCTCAACTTTCCTGAGAAACAAAAAAAAAAATGGGAATTTTTCCTCCCCTCACTCCCACTTGGCCGTCTCAGAGCCTCAGCACTTGAACAAACACAGAGCCGGGTCTGCAGAGTGTCTGAGGCCGTTTAAAGGAGCCTCAACTCTGCAAGTAGAACCTCAGTTTATCGGCCCAAACTCAGACACACTCAGTTCACACCCCGCTGTCGCTTCTGTGGAATGAATTTGTACTTTTCTCCCTGCGCTTTCTGTGATTGCTCGTTATTTTTGTCACTTCTCACATGATACTTTTGCTTATTTTCTAGAAGTGAATTAAACCAATTCATTACAAAAAATCTAAATCTTACCAAGTAAATTTTTTCTAGCTCCTAATGCAACTATCTTAGTACACTTGAAATAAGACAAAATATACTTAAAAGTAATGTTTCTGCAAGACATCGGAGCTCAATTTAAGTCAATTCCTTAATATTGATTAAAAAGTACTAGCTCCACAGGAAGATTATTTCACTTAAAACAATTTTCCAATGTTATAAGTGGAATAATCTAACAAAGGAATAAGTACTTTTCCCCAAATTTAAGAAATGAGTGACTTAAAACAAACTCCTATGTCTTGAAAATGTACATAAGCTAGTTATGTCTTCTTTCAAGTTTGCGAAGATACTTGCATCAAAAACTAGACCTAAAATTCTTAGTATGACTTTGTTGCTGATCTTCAATGAGTAGCTGTTTTGCAAAAACAGCTACTGAATCGAAGAGCTTTTGCTTTTTTTTGGCCACTAACATCTTCAATGAATAACTTCACATTGTCTTTGTTTATGGGGTTAACATCACAGTTTTGCTTTTTCTAACTAACTGTGATGTAAAAACCAAAATTCCCGCTTTGGGAGCGCCGGAGGAAACCCACATTTCAATCTGCTAGAACCTGTTTTGTCGCTGACATTTGGCAGTCACTAAAAACCTGTTAGGCCCAACAATGGAGCGGTTGAGATCCTCTAACGGCTGTGACACCGTTGACTCTGCCTGTTAACGGTTTGCTCACCTCGGGGCCTTAGGTTGCAGCAGCAGGGTGTATCACATCGAAGCCCGGCGTCTCGCAACATTTTTATCATTTTGAAACCGGAAACGAACATCAGAGATGTGTAACTGTATGATGCAGTGATGTGAAAATTACAGACTGTTTTTGGAATTTTAGAAGGTCAAACAAACTTTTGCAAAGGTGACAAAGTCATTTACCTCATTAGTCTAGATTAGGGTGATTTGATCGGCCAATTTGACAGCGTTTTTCTGAGGTTTATCATCTGTTAGTTTAGTTACCGCAGAGTAAGTTGTGTCTGGTTTGTCTGTGAGGTGAATCTCTCTTATCCTCGTGATTCATTTACCTCTAAAGTCATAACTTTGATCTGGAAATGACGTCAAAACTAATTTAACCATGTTCTAGTTATTTGAAAATCTGTTGCTAATGGCCACTAGCAATGCAAGCTAGCTATTGTTTTCACCTTTTGTCTGTATTTTTGTACTTTTAAAGAGAGTAGCAACAAATTTACTGAAGATTATATATACTGTCTCTTTGAATGATGTAATGTGATTCCAACTGCCTCAGTTTCATACGTAAGGCAGCCATATTGGATTTTGAGATCAATGTTGGTGAGAAACCGACTTTTCAACAATTGAATTACAAACTCTGCGGATGCTTTCTCTTCATTTTTCTGACTTTAAGCTTGGAAAACTTTTAAATCAGTTTGAATACAATTATATTTTGCCCTGTCAAAATATATGTTGCAAAATACAGCTTGGACATTTCACTGAATTAATTAGCATCATTAAATTTATATTAAGTTTAAAAATTGCTTACAAAGGAAAATACTAAATGGTTGAATGTCATCACCGTCCTAAAATACTGACCCAGGTCTTTTTTCTCCCCTAAAATATTGTTTGGAAAGACACGTCTTGCCAGAATCACATTTGGGAAAAATGACAGATACACGATTATTTTAGGAAGGTAACATTGTACCATTTGTGGACCTATTTAATAAAATCCAGTCAAGAAATTTCTTTCTATTTATGTGTTGGAATGGTCCAGTCAAAGTCCAGACTCATAGCTAATTGAGAATCTGTGAGAATATGAATTGCCACATAAGATTTTCAATTCCAGTAAAAAGATTGTCCTGCTTGAACCAAATGTAAAAAAAAAAAATTCAAACCATTTTCTTTCTGATTTAATAATTACACTCTGCTTTGTGTTGGTCTACAAAATTAAACCTTATTAACATCTGTTGGAGTTTGTGGGCGTGAGGTGAAAATGTAAAAAAAAAAGTCAAAAATAATCAGAATATTTTTATAATATTATATTATAAAAATAATCAGAATATTATAGTAAATACTGATTTCTAACTTGTTCTATAGTAGTTTTAAAGAGATTCAGAACCATTGTGTTAATCTGACCTAACAGGTTTCCTAAGTATCAATTTGGGAAAAGGAGAAGAAAGAAACTTTCATTTTTTTCCTTGACCCCAATAACATTCCCATCCAGACTCCCAGCTGCCTCGCTGCCCTCGGATCACGTGCCCGAAGCTTCCCTCCAATGAATGAAACCCAATGTCTCCAGACGCTCCCGAAGGGGTTAAATTTCGTAGTAAAAATGCTATTGGCTCAGAAGCCCCGCCTCCTATATGTGGAGGGCGTGTACCTCCAAAATCACACCATGCCCAGACCCCGCCCACCCTCCGCCGGGGCCCCCCGCCGGCTCCGCCCACCAACCCGTGGACCACATTGAAATGGCTCTGATGTTGTCATCACTGCACTGTGTGTCAGACTGTGACGCTGCGAGCATCTACGGTTCTGGAGCCCAAGTTACTATAATAACACTGCTGCCACTATTTTATTTTTAAATTTTATTATAAATTTTTCTTGGAGGGAGGGTTGGGGGTCCGACTCCCTCTCTGTAAGAACCGATGGGCTTCAGGGGTCATTCATCTGCCAGAAACATGAGACTCCCTCTGATTCTTGTCATCTGCCTCTTTGGTCACACCAGTAAGTTCACATTTCCACTTTTTTTTTTTGTGAGTTTAAATGTTTCAAATTCATGCACTTTCTCCTACTTTTGCTGTATTGTGTGGTTCAGTCGTGGCTTTTTTTTTTTTTAGAAAATAATTCAAACTTTTTCCTCCAGGGTTTAAAGGACCCACTGCTCTAACTGTACCAGATGAGGGCTGGGCTCGTTTCTTTATGTATGTATGTATGTAGGTCAGACATATCTTCTCCAGTTCGCTCCAAATTCTGTGCTTGGAAGGAGGAAACGTTTCCTGTTATGTGTAATATTATACATCTCAGCAAAATGGTTTAAGTTACAAAAAAAAAAGTTTTCTAGTAGATTTTTTCATTGATTTTTTTTTATTATTATTTTACCAGTTCGTATTTTCCTGGGTTTTTTTCATCCAATAAGGTTTGTGCTGCTTTTTGGCTGTTGAAAAGCTCAAAAGTATTCATACCCCTTCAACTTAAAAAAAAAAAAAGAAATAAAATATGAGAGAGAACAATGCTGCAAAATTGTAAAAGTGTAAAAAAAAATATATGTATAAATATAGAAATGTAATTTTGTTTTGTAAATGAAAATTTACACATGGGTTGATGTGCAATTATAGTTGACCCCACTTGTACTCTGATCCCCTAAATGAAATAAAGTGCACTTTAATGTGTCCACCTATATTCTATTATGATGCAAAACAAACAAAGTATAAAAATAGACATTACAAACCCATTAAGACAAACTGAAACACGGTGGCAGCAGCGTCATGCTGTGGTGACTTGTGTTTTTCGTTTATTGCTCATAAAATATGATACATAAACAATTTAGCTTCTTCAGCACTTTTCTGCTAACAGTTGTTCTGCAGGTCAGCTGCCAGTTCTGCTTCTTTTTCTATTTGTCTAAATGTTTTACTCCTCAACTCTCGACTTTGACCCTTGTTTCTGTGTTTCTGCTCAATTTTCACATTTCAGCAAGTTTTACTTTGTTTACTCAACTTATTCAGCAGTTTCCAGCTGAAAAATACAGTCTGGCACCTGAGTTTTCAAGTTTCCACTTTTTCCTGTACCTTGTTCCTGTACCACTTCATAATTTTGAACTATCACATAAAATTTGACTAAAATAAATTGTCACATTACACAAAGTGGGGCGCAATTTAAGGGGAATATTAGTGCAACTTCCAAATAAATGGGCTTGTTTATGTTTGGATAAATTTATGTTTGACAGTTTCCAGAAGAGCTGATGTATCCATCGCAGATGGGACAAATGTTTTTGTGTTTTTTAAAAAAAGAAAAACACTGTGATGAAACTACATTCCTGTCCTTTTGGTTTTAAACTCAGGCGCTCCTGAAGCTACTGTCAGACCAGGTCTTGGCTTGCTGGTTTTTGGGTGTATGGTGTGTGGTCCAAACATGTCGGAACTGGTTGTCACCACTGCAGTCACAAGGACATTTATTTCAAACACTTTGAAAAAGGAGTATGGAAAAAAACAAACTTTTATCTATGTAGATTCCAAAATCCTGATTTGTTTCGCCTCATGCAAAATTTAAAATAATTTTGGCAATTCTATAAGTTTCCAATGTTTTTTTTCCTCTTTTAGTTAATCTGTTGAGGGTAGGTTACATTTGAAAAAAAATTAACATTTCAAAGATGTGTAGCAACCAAGAGCACATTTGTTATTTTCCCAGAAGTGTTTTGCAGTCGGTCAATAATGCTGCCATTTGGTCCAGTTTGTCTTTGGAGCTCTGAACTTTAAGCCCATTAAGTAAACATCCAGCATGGAAATTGCTTTGGTAACATGGCATCAGTTTCAGGAAAAAAAAACAAGAACAATTTCGAAATCAAAGTTAAATAACGTCATTGTTGCGTCTTGGATTCTAGATGCATGGCGATCGTTGTTTCTGAAGCAGTGGCTTCTTTTTCAAACATTGTGTTTATGGTGTGGGTGATATTATAGAGACATGAAAACAGTTTCCCATTTTCAGCAACATAAAGTGATGAAACAAGCTGTTAAAATGAAACCAAAGAAAAATTATATGTATTAGTTATAAATTATGTAAATTAGTTGAGTATTTTACAAATGATTTGTTTTGTGGATTTTAAGGATTTTCTTTCACGTTAAATTTCAACCATTCTTACTTAACATTTTAACTGCTTTCTTAACAAAATCTGGTTACATTTTACCTGCGTAATAAAGCTATTCAAGTGATGCTAATGTGTTACTCGTACATTTGCAAACCTGATTAATGTGAAATGTCAAGTGCTCTGTGGGGACCCCTGCTGGTGTGGGGGACTAAGGGCAGTTCTGGCATTAAACTCAGACTCCGGCCTTTTAAAAAAAAAAAAAAAAAAGTGCATGAACTTGGCTTTGAGGGTAGTTTTACACTGGTGAGTGTTACGGCTTCTGATCTTTGGGAAACTGTATTCTCAGATAGCTAACAATAAATGTGGATGTGCTGACTCGGCTTCTAAATCATTCTCTGGATCTCAGTCCAGTGAAATGCCTGTGGGATGAGGTGAACACACAAGTCCAACCTACAGAGGCCCCACCTTGGAAATTTTAAGAACTTACGTAAAATAATGAAGAAGCTCGCATCACATTCTTCTTTGGTCTTCTGTTAAATTGTTGATACAAAACCATTTTGATTTAGATTTTGGATTATTTCTAAAGCCACACGTTCATATTTCGGTCACAGAGACTTTAACCCAGGAGCCCGGCCAGTTCCTCTGTGGGAATGGGAAGATCATCACATCCATGTGGAAGTGTGATGGAGCAGACGACTGTGGAGACGGCACAGATGAGCTACCCGGACCCTGCGGTGAGCGTCCTCCAATGACGGACTGTGTTCATATGCTGCAACTAACGATTATTTAAGTAATCGATCATTCTATTGATTATTCGGATGATTAATTGGATAAAATTTAAGGTTTTTTATGCTGTATTAGACATATATTAAAAGATGCAAAAGAATAAGTAAATAATTTTTTGTGTATTATGTTTTAACCCATATGGGTTAAAACATAATACACAAAAAACCATAATATATGGGTTAAAACATAATACATTATGTGTATTATGTTTTAACCCATATTATATGGGTTATAATATGGGTTATAATATTATGTTTTAACCCATATTATATGGGTTAAAACATAATACACATAATGGGTTAATAATAATAAACATAATGGGTTAAAACATTAAACAAAGATATTCATGCTTTTGTAGGCACTGTACATTCATGTGAATCTATCTTTTTTAATCATTTTTGCCTTCCCTTGAGGCATCTATCATAGTTTACATATTTGACAATATATACATACTTATTTATTTTGTTTGTTTTTGTTAGTAAAAAGCAAGAATACAAGAGCATTTCTTTAGTGAACTCTTGATAATTTGCAAAGTAAATGCTGCATGGCTGATCTGTTGACTGTTAGCTAAAATTGGGTAGCAAAATGTACTTATTAGGAAATATATTTTCATTTATTTTTACAGAATTTGAACCAGGTAAAGCTAAATCTATACAACTTGAGTTTTAGCATATTTACATATGTTAAATCCAAAATGAATATATTGAATGAATGTATTTTTTGCTCCGGTTAATCTAATTTGTTGACCATTATTTCAATAATCAATTAATCACAATTAATCGTTTCAACCCCGTATTGGCTTACCTATTTACTTATTTTCTGTATTATCAATTCCAGTGGCCAAAACTTGCAAACCAACGGAGTTCAGGTGCTCCGGTCATCTGACCCAGTGCATCCCGGGCACCTGGCGCTGTGACGGAGAAGCGGACTGTCTGAGTGGAGCGGATGAACAGAACTGTGGTAAACTGCTGTTCCTTTTCATTCCTTTGTAATGCCTTGTTGCTGAAGATGTGCTATTTAAATAAAATCATATTTACCTTTACCCTGTTCGGCTTCTAACAGAACCGGTCTTTTATTTTATTTATTTATGCTTTTGTTGGCCTGTTTTCTCTTTGTCTCGTGGTTAGCTAAAATTTTTCCATGTTGCGCGCGGCGGTAGCGCAGGAGGTAGCGCGCGCGACCCAGAGGCTTCAGTCCTCAACTTTCTTCTCTCTTTCTTTCTTTTCTTTCCTCTTTCCTGTCAGTCTGTTGTCAAATAAAGGCAGAAATCCTAAAATATATACATTCCCATCTATCCCAGCTGCCAAGCAGTGCTCAGACTCCGAGTTTCGCTGCACGAGCGGCCAGTGCGTCTCCTCCTCCTTCGTGTGCGACAAAGATACCGACTGCGATGACGGCAGCGACGAGGCCTCCTGCCCGCCAATCACATGCAGCGGCGTGTCCTTCCAGTGCAACAACACGGTCTGTGTTCCCCGGCTGTGGGCCTGCGACGGCGACGCAGACTGTTCCGACGGCTCCGACGAGTGGCCGCAGAACTGCGCCACCAGGACGCCCACGCGCTCGCCCATTCACCAGTGCTCCTCCCAGGAATACCAGTGCGGCAACGGGGAATGTATCCATGTCAGCTGGAGGTGCGATGGCGATACTGACTGCCTTGATCGATCCGATGAAGATGGATGTGGTAAATAATTTTATTCCCTTATTTTTTTAATTCAAAGATTAACTGATAGGTTTTTGAACTGGTAATGCAGATAATGTAACTTCTTGTTGTCCTTCAAACAGATACATGATCAACAAAGCGTTTTATAAAAACAAAATGAAACCAAATTGTTAAGTTATGCTTTAACTACAAAAGCTGAGCCTGATTATCCCAGACAGAGATCATAGTTTAAGCAGGACTTGTCTGACAGCATGAAGCAGGGTGAAAGTATCAAAAAGGAACTCCTCACTCTCATCTTTCAAAGTCAATGAAAGATGAGAAACAAAGTAATTGGTTCTGCCATTTCTAAGACTTTAGCACACCAGCAAATCACAGTGAGAGACATTGTCTGAAAATAAAATGTAGAAAACATATAACAGATGTTTTAAAAAAATCCCTCCACTGTCCTCTCTCTCTTTCTGTAGCTCATTCCACGTGTCGTCCTGATGAATTTGAATGCGGCGATGGTACTTGCATCCATGGCAGCCACCAGTGCAACCACCGCTACGACTGCGCAGACTTGAGCGACGAAGTCGGCTGCGTCAACTGTACACATTAGCCCCGTCTCCTGCACTGTCTTCGCAAAGACCAGCGGCGTATTTTGGGTGTTGCCTGATGCGTTTTTCACGCCCTCTCGTCCCCCAGCGAGCCACTGCGACGGTCCGAACCGGTTCAGGTGTCGCAGCGGGGAGTGCATAAGCATGGAGCGGGTATGCGACAACAAGCGTGACTGCAGGGACTGGTCAGACGAGCCGCTTAGGGAGTGTGGTGAGTGGCGACACTCCGCATTCAAAGCTTTCCCGCTTAATTACATCTAATTGTGTCCTCTGAACGTTGCAATTATATCCTCGGGAAAATAAATCACCTTCTCGTCTCTGCAGGCTCCAACGAGTGCCTCTACAACAACGGCGGCTGCTCTCACATCTGCAACGACCTGAAGATCGGCTACGAGTGCCTGTGTCCAGCTGGATATGGCCTTGTCGCTAAGAGACGGTGTGAAGGTAAGCAACGGGGGGACAGGACAAAATGACTGAACGTCCGTTCCCTCTCAGTCAGGTTAGGTCAGACCGTGAAGTTGGCTCAGGCTACGAAGTGATGTCAGAAATCTGTTTGCTGTCTTTCTCTGTGACAAGCTGTGCTTTCAGATAAGAAGGAACTCATCATCTTCATTGGTTTATCAATGTTCTAGTTGGTTTCTCAACCTTGTTTTCCCTCTGGTTTAGACATTGATGAGTGCGCAAACCCAGAGACCTGCAGCCAAATTTGCATCAACCAGATGGGCGGCTACAAATGCGACTGTGTGGAAGGTTATCACATTGACCCGGCAACGCAAGCTTGCAAAGCTGTTGGTAAGCATGACGCACAAGCAGATTTTTAAAACACATTCCTAAAGTTATTATTTGATGTACAGTGACATGTCTGTACTCACCACAACTACCTTTTGTTACTGCTCTAGGTGTCTTTCTAACAACTTCACTAATCTTGACATTGAGATTATAGAAAAAGCTCAAGCTCAGTCGGATTAGATGGAGAACATCTGTGAAAACCAATTTCCAAGTCTTGACAGTAAAGTGTCTGGACTTTGATTGAGTCAATTGAAATATGCTTTATGTGATCTAAAGCATTCTACTATGGCTCTTGCTGACCTGATGGAACGTGAAGATACACTACAGTCGCAAGTTTTCTTCGAGGAATAACCTGTGCTTTAGGGTGTTTTCACACCCGATAGACTTGTTTTGATTTGAAAACCAAAGTTGCTACATTTTATTAGATTTTCAGCTGGTGTGGTTCTCTTTCACACTACACTGTGTCAAACGAGCCAAACAATTTGAAAAACCTGTTGCCCTCCTCGCCTGTGGTGGCACTGGACCAGAAACTACTGAAGGAAATGGCACCACAACCTCTGTACAAGACACTGAGCACAATTTCCTTCTTCATAAAATGTAAACAAAAATGGAGTAGCGTCGGGTTTTAGCGATTGTAGGATTTCTCTTGTCTTTGGTGAAAGACCACGAGTCATTTCTCCCACTAGAGTTAGACTCACATTTATTTTGGTTGTACTTACCCAGAATGCCCTGCGCTATATTCTGCTTCCTGCTTTTGGATTGATCTTTGCTCCACTTGCATCCACATAAGCATCTGAACCATCCTTGAGTTCATTCAATCGAACCGGGACGTAGGTTTTTAGGTGAACCAGATTTCACTTTTTTTGGTCAGCATCAGAGTTCGATCACAACTTCACTCCTCCCCAAACAAACTGGACATTCTACAGCGGACTCTTTAGTCCGGATGCACCCTTGGCTATAGTTAGAGTTTGAAATAAATTTAAATATTATGAAACATTTAAATTTACTTTATTTTGCCTGTATGGCCACAATGACTCTTCCACAGCTACTCCACGGTTTAAAAACCATGATCTGTATTTAAAAAAAAGTCATTTTCTAATATAGTTTACATTTTTGACATTCATTTTGCAGGTACAACACCTTACCTTTTCTTCACCAACCGTCATGAGGTCAGAAAGATGACCCTGGACAGAAGTGAGTACACAAGAGTGATCCCCCGATTAAAGAACGTGGTGGCCCTGGACATGAACGTAGCCACCCAAGAGATGTACTGGTCCGACCTTTCACTGAAGAAAATCTACAGGTTAGTAAGATTAAATTCACATTTAAGTTGCTGTGTTATTGTTTTATGTTCCCGTTTGGTTCTGTTTGACTGCTGCTTTGACCTTTCACCCAGAACGCCAATGGACTCAGCAGAGGACTTCTCCCGTCACCATGTGGTGATAGGCAGCGACATCGAAGGTCCTGAAGGAATAGCCTTCGATTGGGTCCACGGCAACCTGTACTGGACTGACAGCATCCGGAAGACTGTCTCCGTGGTAACCGCTGACGGAAGCCGCCGCAAAACTCTCTTCCACCAAGACCTATCAAAGCCCCGTGCCATTGTGGTGGACCCACATACCAAGTGCGTTTCTTTGTCAGGTTTATTTTTGTCTCATTTTTATGTTTGTGTGATTTGCAGCTGTCAGCATCTTTAAATGTTTTCACCCTGCAGCTTCATCTACTGGACCGACTGGGGGAGTCCTGCAAAGATCGAGAAGGGAGGCCTTAATGGAGTAGACCGCACTGCTCTGGTCACGGACAACATCGTGTGGCCCAATGGCATCACAATAGGTGACCTCATGCTCCATCTGGCTTAAGCTTGTTTATTTATTCATTAACGCTAATGGTCTTCTTCTCATGCAACCCCTACTGGTGACTCAGACCTGCTGAACCAGCGCCTCTACTGGGTGGACTCTAAGCTGCACACGCTCTCCAGCATCGACATGCAAGGCGGCGGTCGGCGCACACTGATCATCGACGAGGATAAGCTGGCTCACCCGCTGGGACTCACTGTATTCGAGGTAGACATTTTTTCCAGCTAAAATCCCCCACAAATTATGATCACCAAGATATTTTTCTTTCCGCAATTTCCCAAGTGTTTAAGCAGTACTCTGGTCGCTTTTAGGAAAGAGTGTTCTGGACAGACGTCAGCAATAACGCCATCCTCAGCGCCAACCGGCTGACTGGTGGTGACATTGCACCGGTGGCGGAACATCTTTCATCCCCCGAGGACATTGTTCTTTACCACAACCTCAAACAACCTGCTGGTAAGACAGTTGCATCCCCAATAAGACGTGGCTACGCCCTCAAACATACTTCAAACCGATTTTAACTCAGTGGCTCACAAATGTATTCTCTGTTAGTAAGAAGTGTACAAAGACCCCAACAAAGAGAATGTTAATAACACCTTCCATCTGTACAATAAATTAAGCAAAACTGTGTTCCATTTCCTTTTGCAGGACGGAACTGGTGCCAGGTATCCAACAGCACCTGTGAATTCATGTGCCTGGCTGCACCCCAAATAGGCACCCACCCCCCAAAATACACCTGTGTCTGTCCAGATAACATGATGCTAGCAGGGGATATGAGGACATGTGTGCCTGGTGGGTAAATTGTCGCAGAAAGTTGATGTTTTAATATTTCCCACATAAAATATTAATAGCTACATTCTTCTATTGGCTTCTACTCTACCAGCTGTTCCAACTCCTTCAGCTTCTTCAGAGTCTCAGGCCTCGACTCTGCACCCTCCTGTTGTCCCTACAACGCCACCAAAGACGACGCAGAAGCCCCAGGTTCCAATTACTACCACAGTACCTCCCATAATCACCAGTACAGCCACCAAGCCAGTGCGGCGTACCACTAGGCCTACGGTTCGGACCACCACACCTTTACCAAAGAAGGCCTCACCTCAGCCAGAAAAGCCTAAAATTTTGCAGCCTACCACAACTGCTCCTGTCACAACTCCAGGCAAGTTTTGAAAGTAGCAGTTGTAAATATTTTTGCTTTTACAGATTCCTTCTCTCTGATCATTATGATAACATTATGTGACAATCTTATCCTCAGGTGTTCCACCTAAAGGTGTCGCAGCTGTTCCCGAAACTACCTCCAACACCTCAAAAACGCTTTACTTTGTCCTTCCTCTAGGTATGTTTGGCCTCATTTAGATTTTTCCCAACAATCAGAAACATCTTTCTCACATCTCTCACTTTTAATTTCTCCCTCCCAAAACAGCGATACTTTGTCTGGTGGCTGTCGGGGGTGTGTTGCTATGGCGATACTACAGGCTCCAGAACACCAACACAATGCACTTTCACAACCCCGTCTATCAGAAAACCACTGAGGACCAGGTTCACATCTGGAGGAGCCAGAGCCTGGAAGGTTACGCCTACCCTAAAGTAAGTCTTTAAGGTTGCTTGTAAGAAAGTATTCATACCATTTGAACTTTTCACAACACAACCACAAAGTTCAGTGTATTATATAAAAGTACGTGTGATAATATGCCAACACAAACTTAGAAAATTATCCACCAAGAGTTTTTCAGCATGTCTCTACTGACTTTACACATAGAGCTTGAGATTTCTAACCATTCTTACTTGCAAAATAGACTAAACTCAGTCAGATTGGATGAAAAGCTTCTGTTAATATAGGTTTTCAAGTCTTGCCACAAATTCTCAGTTGAATTTATGGCTGGTCTTTGAACAGGCCACGTAGGATTCTCTTAAAGACAATTGGTTGCATTGGAATTTCTTATTATATTAAGCAAAGAGAGCTGAATATAATTCCATTCCACATTTTTCAACTTTATTTGCAAAACAAATTGAAAGTGTTTCTTTCTTCACAATGACTCCATACTTTGTGTTGGTTTATTACATAAAATTGTAGGGATGCACTGATGCAAAGAATTTGAGCCAATATCGATATCCAATATTAATCTTGCTGTTGTGGGCGATAACTGATATCTACCAGTATTATATCCATTTCACTACCATTTCGACACCTTTGGAAAAGGTCAAAATAAAAATAAATCTCGGTTGTTAATATTGGTCCAGTTATCGGACCAATACCAATATGTTACAAATGGCTAATATCAGCAGATAACCGATGTTGGTGCCAATATATTGTACATTGCTATACAATTGTGCAACTTGCACTGGAATTTATGATTGTGACATGTTTACATGATTGCTATTGCAATGCCACGTTAGCAGAAACCTCCCTGGAACAATCTGTCGCATGTCTAACATCCTTTTCTCTCATTTCATCAGAGACAAATTGTGAGCTTGGACGAAGAGGCGGACAATCCTTCCTTCATTGAAAACTGAAAGAAGAAGGACAAAGTGGGAAAAAACATTGTGCCTCAGTGAACACACTAATCAAGGCCTTTACTATTTTTATTTTTAATTTTTTTTTTACCTCACGCAGAGAACATGCAAAGCCTGCATCCAACAGCCTTAAACCACTACATCCTCACTAACAAACGAATGCTTTACTGTGAAAATAACAGGGTGAAAAAGTTGACGTCGGAGTTAACATCACATGTTATACAGCATCTCAGGTTTATATCTTAAAACAAACCAGCTGACCGTCATTTTTCCTCCAGTATATTTAAACTGTGATCCTGATGGTTAAATTGGAGCAAAGCGGTTTTTAAGATGAGATTATTATATATTTTTTTTTAGCTTTTTCTTGATTCTCTTAATGTTCTTTGCAACTTTCTAATCAAGCAAGTGTTTAGGAGAAGTCAAGAAGCTTTTAATGGAGATTTGTGTGTGTGTGTTATTTATCACTTCAGATACCTAAGACAGATTGAACAGTACTCTACTGGCAGGGTTTGATTTTAAAATTTTATTTTTATCTCTAACTGCAGCTAACAATCAATTTATCTGGCTCTGCATGCAGTAATATAGTTCCACTAAGTCATGAATGCAACAGGTCAACCACTGAGAAGACGGCTGTGGTTTTTAGGCTGTGGTTTTTTTAGTTGTGCAAAAATCTGCCGAAAGACACCGTAAGTTCTTCAAGTTCTAGTGGTTACACTTCACCTGCTTAGAACAAAACAAAACATCAGAACGAGCCACTGCTCAAAGTTTGGTGTAGCTCTGTAGATGTTCTCCAGATGTCTCCGGTATGAAACCAGCAGAAGGTTCATACGTTCAGCGTTCCTTCCTCAGAGCTGGGGAAACTTTGATGCAGCCACATGGGACCAACTGAGCCGAGTTAATGCTTCACATCCAGTCAAGTATATATTTATGTCCTCCCATTTTTACACCAGCATTCCTGGTGAAGAAATGGCATGTGCACTTATGTGGTTAAAAAGAACAGCAGCATCTAGATATCAGTTATAGTTTTGTTTTACAGCGAATGTATGTCTTTTATTGAGATGCGTCTCTGTGTTCATGTTGGTGCTATTGAACTCAAGAGTTTCTGTTATATATCTGCTCTTCATCCCACGTTAATGAAATGGTTCTGCTTCTTTCACGTGACGTCATTAGTTGTTTCCGTTTCGAATGTGCGCAAATTGTTGACTATATTCCGCTAAAGTCGAAAAAACGCCCGCAATTTCGCAATTGATGTTTACATTAAATAAAAAATTGAATAAAAATAAATCACGCGTGATTACGCTTGTTCACGCGGTAAGACATTAAACATCACGGCAGGGACGGATGTAACTGTTTCATATCGCATGTTTATAATTGAGCCGCGGCGCTCGCGCTCCTCATCTATCGTCGGCGTTGATGAGCCTTGGAAATGGGGAAATTGCAGTAGATGACTTTACAGAAGAGCTGTGGATTCAACACGTTTTTATAAACTGAGTCAGCCGCACAGTGTCCGAAAAACAAACAGAACAAAATATAATCTTTCTACTACCTCCTGTTGTCTTTTTTGTCGTTCCCGCCAGTATAGGAACATCCGGCCGTTGATCACGTGACGCGAACAAACGTGTTTCCGTTGTAGTTTTGTGAAATGCATATATTTCGATACGGCTGAAATGACACTAAAGTCTAGAGCAAAAACGCGATTTTTTTTCTTTTTCTAGAAATTGACATGTTTGTTAAGGAAATTTATTTTGTAATTTCAATTTATGCAATTTTATGGTGAATGGAAACAGCTATTATGGTGTCAGACAGGGAAGGAGAAATATACCTGACGACTTTTTTCTGTTCAATGATTAACCACAGTTTGTAAATATGTTCATAGATGTACATAATTTGTATTCTACATACTTGTTCACTTGTTTTGCTGATGTTTTAGCTTTTCAAGATGTTCTGTAAATAAAGACACAGTTCTATTTATTACAGAATCAACTTTGTTCAGACTCTGTTTTTCAAAAATGTTCTATTGTTACTTCATGATGAAGTAAACCAGTTCAGCTCTCAGAGCTCCTCTAACATGACTTCTGGGCTTCTTTAGTTTCTTTGCTCAATTAAAGGACAGTATTGTGGACTATTATTATTGTTATTATTAAATACGTTCCAGTCAGATAGTGACATTTTATAGCACAATCAAGTAAGTGTGTTACCTTCAGTTTGTATAAAAATGCTGTATCAAATGTGACTTAACAGAAATTTGCCTTAGTATTTTATCGCCTTGAAATTGGGCCTCTATCTCTTTAAGAAGCTCCTGCCCTTTCTGAAGCTCCACCTAAGGAAGTCATTGCAACATGGCTCTTCTGTTAACCCTTTATCAACGTTTTTACCAGCTTTGCACTGAGCAGCAGCTCATTTAAATAATGAGCTCTGCTGATGCACAGTTCCAACAGGTGTTTGCTAATCGCAGCTGGCTAGTCTGAAGGAGCTGAGTGGGGGAGTCACATAACATGATGCAAAGCTCAAAAAAGTTTATTTTACATAATACTGCCTCTACCTGGTAGATCAAGGTTTAACTTTTACCTATAGAAACTTTCAGTAGCAAATCTTAGCTGTTTATTTCGTTCTAGTTAACTTTAATGCTGTACTTTTCTCATTTGGAGCCTAATTTTCAAGCAGTTTATTCATGTGAAGCATAAAGTAGCTATAAAACTGAATCAGTGGGATTTGCTCATCCATTAACGGTACACATTTCAGCCATACAAATCGATCCAGCTCAGTCAGACTGGATGAATTTTCAAACCTTGCCACAACTTTATGTTTGACTTTGACTAGAGCTTTCTAACACATTAATCTGACTTGATCTAAACCATTTAATTATAGCTCTGAGTTGGAGTTTAGCTTGTTTTCCAGCTTAAGTTTGATCCTCTGCCTCAGTTTCAAGTCGTCTGAAGCCTCTAACAAGTTTTTTTAAAGTATATTCTGCGTTGAAATTCTTTTGTCTCCCCATCCACTCTCACCAACTTTGGTGGAGGTCATTAGAACAAATGCAGGTCACACTTTTGCGATTTATTTGTGAATTATTTTATGTGGGAAGCCACGCTGTAAGAAATTCTGGTGTCAGGTTCAGGGAAAATGCCTTTACATGAAGCAAATCTATTCATCTCTCCCATCTCTGTGCGGTTATCCGGCCCATATGGTTTCTGTATGCAGTCAGAACTCAAAATGTGAGGCTGGGTTTGTTTTTTTGTTGTTTTTTTTTTTTCTTAGAGTTGCTGTAGCTATTCCATAGAAAGCAAACGCTTTCCTAGAAGAGCCCCAGATCACGGCAAAAACAAGACCATATTATCGTGTTGTTTTTTTTCCAGTGTGGTTGTCGAGTAGGGAAAAAGACAACAACAAAACAATGAGTTTATTGTTATTTCCTCATGATTTATAATGTGAGAAAACAAAAACATTCTGGTCCAGCCATCAAATAAAGCCACTGAAAATCCCCACCTCAATTCTGGCTACAGTGTGTGCTAGTAGAGTACTTAGTAATTCAAAAGTTATTTAAATTAAGGCAATCACAGAGTACATTGCTTTCTGCTGATATTCGGTTTTGCTTATTAAAATTAAAGCATATCTACTCAGAGCAACAAAAGCAGTTAAAGTGTCTTTAGCTTTGAATAATCAAAAAAAAGATTCAAACACACACAAGAAGTATTTCTGGGGGGTTGGTTCGTTGGTAAATGACCAAAACTGGCATATCTGTGAGTCTGCCCACATGTTGTCAGATAAAGTGCACAAAGTAATGTCAAGAGTAAAGTTCAAGGAGAGAAGAAGTGTTGAACTGATAAAAGGAGTTAAAAGAAGCAGTTGACACAGAAAAATAAAATAAAAAATGGCAATCATTAAGGTCTATGTCAAAGGAAAAATATACACAGTGATGATTTAATTCTGATTGAAGATTGTTCTAAGATTACAGAATATTTTTTATCAGAATGCTATGTGATTTGAGTAAATTGTTTTTATTTATTTTTTCCGTTTAATTATCTACTTCCAATAAAATCCCACAGAACAGTGATGGTTTCGACTTTAATGTGACAAAAATCTGAAAAAATAAGTTAAAAGACTGAAAACTTGAATGTTTTGCGTTCTGGGCATTATTTCAACACGTGTCTTTCCACTGCAGAAGATGTGACATCAGTCCTCATCACCTGATGCTCATAGTAAAAAACAGCCCTCAGCTGTGTTGACCCGTTCCTGGAGATTCACTGACCTTTGCTCGCACACTGTTTTGTTAGAGAAAGACCACCCACAGTCAAACTCTGCTGACCAAACGGCCCACTAGTATTGGTGGTGGGAATCCACTGTGCCCACCCGTTTTTTATTTTTTTGTTGACATAATACAAGCATTTAAAATGAGCTTTTTTTGTGGAAATTTGTAACATTTCAGTGGAAAGACTGTTACCAAATTCATTCTGCACCAAATTCATTCTCTGAATTTGGTGCATTTAGTGTCCCACAGGTTTATCTAAAAGATTTTCATATAATGCAAATCGCGATTTTTGAGAAAATCAAGAAATGGAAATATCCATGTGCCTTGGTAATGTAACATGCAAATATATTTTTAAAATTATGTTTTGAAAACATTTATGGGTTGTTGGAGTGTAGTGGTCAACCAAATGAGCATGTCCCCACTGACCAATGTTCATTTTTCAATGAATATAAAATAAATAAAAATAGCCAATAACTGCAAGCTCTTTGTACCATTTTAAACATTTTTAGGTATACTTTAACCTAAATAAAAGAAATATGAGAAAAATACATTAATTATATATAAAATAGCCCTTTTTAATCCTGCCCCTCAAGTTTTGTTCAACCCCGTAACAGCATACTAATTCCTCCTTCTTATAAATAATGGCTCAGTCCAATTTCCTCAGCACCCTGGAAGTGACATCACTGAAGTCGCTTCCTGCTCACACTGTAAAGAGATTTAATTGTTAATAAAGTTTCTTACCTATATTTCATTATTTTTATCCAAATATTGTCATCGTCAAACTCAACCTTTCAACCCTGTTACACACATAAATTATATTTATTGTTGTTTGGGAAAAAGTGAAGAATGGTCATTGAAACACATATTAATTTCTTGCTTTCATCATATCGCATGTTGCTCCATACCCTAGCTGATGTGGATTTATGGCAACTTTTAGTGAAAATCTTCAACCCCGTAAAATTCATCCCCGTGACAAAAATGGTGGTTTTGTTACAGGGTACAAAACAGTGGTACTCAGTAACTGTACAAAAACAGTTAAAGTGCTGTTTTTGTACTTTAACTGTTATCAAAACATGATTTTGTTATAGGGTTGAACGTTAGTCTGGTCAATTTTTATAATGGATTCAACCCCATTACATGATACATTGTTATGATTTTTTATATATAATAACAGCAAATATTAGACTAATATTTGTTGGACTGTATGCAAAGTTTAAAGAATGATTCAAAACCATAAAAAAAAAATCCTGATTTAATATTTATTTTAAAGTGAATTTTCATGACTAATGAAAAGCGCTTTTACATCAAGTTGCCATATTCTACTTATCAGTCTAATTATTATGATTCAGAAACAAATAAAATATATTTACAGCTAGTTATTTTAATCAAGGGACAGGTGATCTCAAAGGAACTGGAAAATTTTGTTTAATTATGTTATTAAGTTATACTGATAGAAGAATCAAATTATCCTGTTACAGAATTCAATTTAAAGCAACCAAAGTAACGTAGAAATTTGCAATACTTTTGGGGATTTTATGCATAAAGTGGGGAAACATATTGTCTTGGAGGTTCAAAGAGTCCTTCAATAGATGCTCTGTTCAAAAACATCATTTTTTGTGGTATATTTTTAAGTAACCTGAGACCCCAAAATGTACAGAATTCAGAGAATCACCCGACTACTACTACTACTACTACTACTACTACTACTACTACTATTACTACTACTACTACTACTAATAATAATAATAGGAATATTTGAAAAAAAAAAAAAAAAAATAGTTAAGCAAAATTTTTGTTTAGCTAGTTAATATTAAATTCAGTGGTTTGGAATATATAACATTTAAAATTTTCATTTTTGTTATGATTAGATTGTTTGTTTATATTAGTTATTTTCTGTAGTGCTATCCTTTATAAGAAATAAATAAGAGTATCGTTTACTTCAAACACAACTCAGAAAATCAGTTGAATGAGACTTTCTCGTGTGAATTTGCCACTCACAAAATGGCCGAAAATCTCCCCAGAAGTACTCATAAGCTGACGTTACTGCGCCCTCTGCTGGCCACATCAGTTGCAGCTCACCGGAAACGGCGTGGTTCGACTCGTAACGTGCTTGTTGTCGCAGCTGCAGTGGCTCGTTTTCATTAATGTCTGTATTCCACTGTCACTGACAACATGCCGGGCAGGTCGGAACTGAAAATTAACTCGCAGTTCGCGCAGAAATACGAGAAGTACCGACAGAAAGAGGAGTTGCAGAAGCGTAAGTGTGCTACTGATTGCTAACTGTGATGCTAACTACCCAACGTGGATCACACAGTACCGTTGGCGATAAAGTTGTCATGTCCTCTGGGCAGGAGTTCATGCAAGATGTGACGTGTGTGTTTTCTGTACATCTATGCAGTGAAGGACCGATTCGGAGACCAAGCCGATGACAGCGACTCTTCTGAGTCCAGCTCTGATGACAGTGAAGTGGTTAGTTAGCATCTGTGGCTAACATGCCCCCGTTTAATGTTTCCCAAACGTCCCCTGCATTGTTTCAGTCGTTCCCTTGCTTGTTCTAATCACCCATTAATAGAAATCAGGTGTGCTGAAGCAGGGAAACGTCTAAAACACAGATACCTTTAACCTGACTTGCACGTGTTCCTCCCAGGAGCTGGATCCGGCTTTAGACAGGGATTTTTACAGAACTCTGTCCCTGCTGAAGAAGAAGGACCCGAAAATCTACGAGAAAGATGCCAAGTTCTACTCAGAAGGTGATTTAAAAAGTGACCAGTAAAGCTTCACTCAGGCTCGGTCATCTTGCACAGTCTGCTTGGGTTGACCGTGTTTCGCTTTCAGACGCATCCCAGAAGGAGGACGGGCCCTCAACGTCCAAACAAGCCAAAGTGAAACATATGTATCTGAAGGACTACGAGCGGAAAGTCATCCTGGAAAAAGAAGGGTGAGTCCAGATGTTCGGCGCCTCTGGGAAGATTTAAAAAGCATCAAAACGAACAAAAAAAGTCCCAAGGTTTGTCACTTTTAACAAAATCAGTGGTAACACAGTAGGGTTGGACGATATTTTGTGATTAAAATTGGGATCACAAAAATAACTATTAATTCATTTTTTTTCAGTGTAACCCTGACTGTGTGTAGCAGCGATTGTTGCCCCACAAAAAACAAATGCTGCTCTTGGTTCCCATTTGTAAAATGCTTCTTTATGAAGGAGATTTATATGATATAAGTATTGATGCTTTCATTGAACAAACAGTGGAGATAAAGGCAAAACTAACAATATAGACAGTTTTTCCCCTTTAAACATCTATTGAAATTTATTATGATGATAAATCAAAAGAATGCTATGGTATTGAATTTTGTTTTCCTATTTAGAATAAAAAATTAATTGTTTTATATTTGTAATGTATTTCTAGTGTTGTATAAAAAAAGGGTTAAATGAAAAACCTGCAGAATGTGCCACTTTATTTTACCCAAACAATCAACATAGCCATGAGTTGCAGCATTGGTTTTCTGATTTGATGTCTCATTTTTGTGTCTCTTTACCAGATTAATGATAGAATTATGGGGGGAAACGTGGATTATGTCAGGCAGTAACGATTTTTCAAAAATGTCTTCTTGCAGCAAATATGAAGATGATGACGACAGCGATGAGGAGAAGGCAGCCAAAAGAACAGAGGTATGCAAACGTTCTCAGATGAATAATTCTGATGAAATTGTTTTATTGGGAAAGTGACTGTTTGCTGAGTCGGCGTTGTCTTGCTGTGACAGAGGGCAGCCTCACCGAGCTACATCCAGGAGCAGAAGGAGCTCAAAGAGAGGTGAGGTCAGACGGTCGTTAAGCGATTGCGCCTGGACGCCTGCTGACAGAAACCCAAACGTCCCTGCAGCTTCCGGAAGTTTGTCGAGGACAGCGATGAGGAGGAGGAGGAGGAAGGCGAAGCCTCCAAGCTGCTCACCAGAAGGATCAAAACGCAAGAGGAGAAGGTCAGGAAACGGCCAGCGCTCGTGTTTTTAAGCAGCGACTCGACAAAACCAACACTTCTGCGTGTGTGTTTTCAGGATAAAGAGGAGGCGGATTATGTGGATTGGCTCAAAGGTCAGGCTGAGCTGGACGGTCCGGAGGAGGTGAAGGACATGGTGAGATCCCAACGTTATGTCACAATACGGGGATTGTATGAGTTATCGCGATAAACGATAAGTTAGTTGTTTTCAGACCATTTTTAAGTAATGTATTGATGATGGCATAATAACATAAGAACACATCGTCAGAGGTCAACAAACTTCAGAATTTAATGAACATTTAACTCTGGAACTGGAAGACATTTTAAATATCCAAAATAAATAAACCAAACAACAGGAACGACAAATAAATTGAGGTATGAAGGCTCTGTTAACATTTTGCTTCAGGGCTGCTGGAGATCCAAACACCAGGTGATGATCCAGTTTTTGGTAGAGAAAAAAAGAGAAACAATAAATCATGCAAATCGAAAACACTGAGTTTGTTGTGATGCATCAGGACCTGATTTATTGCTTATTGTGACATTCCTGGATGCAGCTTTTGTCTCTTATACTGATATCTGACATTTTACAGGAAAAACGGCTAAAATGACTAAAAAATTTAATTTTTTTTCAAACACAGAAATAAATGTACTGAGTTAGAAATGAATTTGATAACTGCATCAGCACAGCTCACTGTAATACCTTCACAGCCTGGCCAAACATACAAAAACAACTTTAATTTGTTGAATCGGCACAATTAGGAGTAAAATAAATAAACTGAAACTGATAAAAAACAATAGGTTGACTATCTTGAACAAAAATTGTATTGAAAAAATAATAATAAACTGCAACAAATCTTCTTTAAAATTATTCATAAAGTGCAATTTTTAATTTTGAAATGCGAGATGAATAATAAAGCCTGATGTTGCTCAGAATTAGACTAAATGGATCTGCCCTTATGGATCAGGCACATTGTCAGCGATTATTTTTCAATACTGAGACAGGTATCAATATTGGATTATTGCATCTCTATTGGAAATACAATTTTTAATTTATTTTTCCCCCATTGTGACAGAAATACCTGCGCGACTACTGGAACGACCCGCAGCTGGACGACAAGGAGCGATTCCTCCGGGATTACATGCTGAACAAGGGCTACCTGGACGAGGAGGAGGACGACGATGAGCGGTGCGCAGCCAATGAGCTTGGAATCCTCCCTCAAATGTTCACGACGATCACTTTCAAATCCTCCGAATCTGTTCAGGATCCCGACGTACGACGAGCTGGTCCAGGAGGAGGTGGACGACTCCGAGGAGGAGGGCGAGGGCTTCCTGGAGCGCCAGGCGGACTTCGAGCGGAGCTACAACTTCCGCTTCGAAGAGCCCGGCGCCCTGCAGATCAAGACCTACCCCCGAAACATCGCCACGTCCGTCCGCACCAAGGACGACCGCAGGAAGCAGAAGAGGGAGGAGGTGAAGGAGAGGAAGCTGAAGGTACGTACGGCACTAAAATAAAAAAACGAAACGCTAATGCTAACACAGGCTCATGAAGCGGCTGTGTGTGTGACACCAGGAGAAGGAGCAGAAGCGGGAGCAGCTGAAGCAGCTGAAGAACCTGAAGAGGAAGGAGATCATGGACAAGCTGCAGCAGCTGCAGGAGCTGACCGGGAACGAGCAGCTGGCCTTCAGTCAGGCCGACCTGGACGGAGACTTCGACCCCAACCAGCACGACCGGCTCATGCAGGTCAGGACAGGAAACCGCTTTGACTTCAGTGAATGAAAGAATAAACAAAGTTACATACAAGAAAAGAAAAACAGAAAAGGATATTTGCACGTTCAGAGGAGTTGGTAGAAGATAAACTTATTTTATTTACACCCACCTATCTTACATTAGCAGCAGGATCCAATAACTAGGTCTGTTTTTAACATTCGATCCATAGTTAACATTTCCTATAATCATATCTGATTAAATGCATTCATATTCACAGCTGCATTGCTAACTCAAGATTGGGGCTTCAGATAAAATCTATCTAAAGATTTTGGATTATTCTAAAAGAAATGATAAATGACACATTTGTAAAAAGTTTCTTTTATCTCAATCATTCCTTCTGTAATTTGTTAGATGGACTATTGACAGACAATTAAACAAGAATTTTTGTTTAATTACGAGAATGTCGTCATAATTTTACGTGAAGAATGTCTCAAAATTACGAGAAGTTGTTTTCAATGAGACAAAATCTTGCATAATTTTATTTTATGTTTGGGAGTTCGCATAATATTATTACTTCATTCTCCTAATATCGCAAATTTATTCTAGTATTTCGACGTGTTTGTATCGTTTTGACTATTTTTGTAATATTTTTATGAAAAAAGGAAAACAAATGTTAGGTTAACAGTTATATCTTGTTATAGTCGACCTGAGTTCAAGAATTTAGTGTCCAAATAAATAGAAACTGTAAAACAAGATGGCCGCCTTTAAGATCTGGAAGGAGAACAAAAAAACAAATCCTGATTTTCCATAAATTAATTCTTCAAAACAATTGTATTAATTGATCAAATTATTTTATTGCCCAGCCCTCGTCAAGATGCATCAGTCTCTGCAGTCATCATGTTTTTCTTTCTTGCTATTAAAATATATTCTGCCATAACTAACACCCATTAATTCTTACTTGTTTTGTTTCAAATTCTTCAGTCAAGGTTTTAATCATGTGTGTGGTTAACAGTTGCCAGCTTGACAGCTAAGTCACTGTATCGGTTATAATAAGTCAATATCGTCAATAATATGAAAAGTCGATATCAGCAAAAATTGTACTCGGATCAGGCAGAAAACAGCAACCGGTGCTTTGCTATTGTTCACTTAAAATAATGTTTAACTTGACAATCAAGACTTTCACTCTTTTAAATGCTATTTTTATTAAATTTTTTTGGTCAAAATAAGCTTTTAAATTGATCTGCAATATTGCGTGTTTGCAGAAATTCTTTGGAGACAATTACTACGGACAAAACGAAGAGGAGAAGCCTCAGTTTGACGACGAAGAAAACGAGATGGATGGTGAGCTTCTGCCTTTATTTTTTATTCATTTGCTTATTTCAGATTCTGTGGTTCTTCGTCTTCATTGACAGTTTCTTCTGCGTTTTCAGAACACTGGAATTGGGACACCTGGACTGGAGAGGAGCGTGAAGAAGGATATGATGAAGAGGAGTACAGCGCCTCTGGACCGCACTGTGACGACCAAGACTTCATCGTGAGTCAACCTTATTTTGCCCGAAACGCTTTTGTTTTAGCTTGGCTTAGCGAAGCGGTCGCTGTTCATACAGATGGATGCAGACTACGACCCGAGCCAGCACACCGCCTCCAAGAAGAAGAAGAAGGAGAAGAAGAAGCTGAAGAAGGACGATCTGCCACAGATGGGCAAGAAGAAGAAGAAGTCTCACTTCGCTGAGGTCATCACCAGAACCAAGCCGGTGTTTGACCCCCGTAAGTGGCTGGAAGCGTCCCGAACCCGGCCGTTGCCTGGGCAGCTGCCTCGCCTGACGCCATCCCTCTCGTTTCAGAGGAGAAAACCTTCGAGCAGTACCTGGACGAGTACTACAAGCTGGACTACGAGGACATCATCGACGATCTTCCGTGCCGCTTCCGCTACAGGCAGGTGATGCCCAATGACTTCGGCCTGACCATGGACGAGGTGAGGTTCTTCCTGTTGTGAATGCTACACATCTGCATCTCTACAATCAACAAAAAACGCAAGACAACCAACTATTTGACTAGAAAGATTATCTCCTGTAGCAGTCAGTCTTGCATCAAATCTAAAGAGACCTCTGACTGAAGACAGTGTGAAAGTCAATATCAGGGCAGCAGAAACAATATTCCAAACTAACTGTGTTTTTATTGACAGCATAAACAGATTTATTTTTGAAACTTTGCATTTAAAAAATGTATCTTCTCAACGGAAACACAGCAATTTTGAAAAAAAACTTTTGTTTTTTGATAAAGTTTTGCACTAGAATGTTTATTTTGCAAAACTTCAAGGGAAATAATTTTTCCACATCACATGTTCAACAGCTGGTTGTTGCCAATGGCACAAACCACAAAGAAGACTTGAAGTAGTTAACAGTCTAGACACAGCATGATTTTTAACGAGCCATCGCACAAACAGACTTTATTTTAATTGTTTCTCATTTAAAAGAAAACTGCAATTGCAAATTTTTTTATTATTTGCTTTTTCATTAGTGGAATATTGAAACGTGTCCTGGATGAAACAATCAATTGTTGGCAATCACTGCTAATCCACCTCCTTTGCTTTTGCTGCTCCTGTTTAAGGTTAAAGCAGTTTGTAATTTAATTTCATGCTATAAACATGCTGTGGACTGAGATTACTCTGATCCCAGTTCAAGACTAATATGAAGTTAATAAAAGTGTAATAAAAAACAACATCTTATGTATTAAGAAAGAGTCTTGGTTTGAACTTCCTCCTTTGGCAACAAAAGCACCTCAATCAGAAAAGTAACAAGTGGACAGAACAACACCAGCTTGTTCCGGTTCTGGCTCTGCAGTGATGAGATCTGTGTAGACTGATCTGGTATTGCCTTCCTCTGAGGAATCGCTCTGACCAGGGAATGATCTCACACCAATCTTCTCTCTGAGCAGATGAAAGTGCCACAAATACGACTGACCTCCTCTGCCCGCTCAGGTTGTGTCTAACTTCTTACAACTATTTTCTCTCAGATCTTGAATGCCAAGGACCAAGAGCTGAACCGCTGGTGCTCACTGAGGAGGACATGCATGTTCAGGTACCGACTCAGAGATGTTCCTCTCCTGGTCCTCTGAGGTCACTGATTTTCAGTAACACCTGTCTTTGCCTTTTAAGGTCTGAAAGAGAGGAAATGAGTGACCTGAAGAACTATAAAATGAAGGGCCAGAACGTGAGAAAGAAGAAGGAAGTCCTGAGCTCTGTGTATTCTGAGTGAGTAGAAATGCTGTGGTTCAAACCAACCTGCGGTTAATGGTGGATTAAGGATTTATTAGACTCAAATCTATTAAGTAATAACTTCCGCTTAGACTTTCTTTTAGTGTTGTAGTTTGGCTACCATCCAGTAGAGGGCGCCGCTGGTCACCCTTAAGAGTAGCTATCAGACAGAATCAAAGATGGCGGAGATATTCTACAAGTGGGTAGAGAAACGATCCAAACAGAGTCCAGAGTCGGATTCAGAATCCACCTTTTGCAGTTCTGGTCGTAAATGTTAACACTTGACAAACTTATTAAAGTTATATAATTTGCCTTTTATTAAAGTTATTACCTTTATACGGCTCATGACGAGCTGCGCGACGGAGGAGTGTCAACTTCTCAGTCACTAACTACTGATGTGCCACGACGACGAGGATAATAATACGACAGAAAAGCGAAGGAAATAACAGCAAAATTATAACCTGATGTGAAGAAAACATGACTCCAATACACCAGTTTGATGGTTTTTTTTATTTCTGTTTTGAGTTAATGCATTTTATGGAGCGAAGTTTTAACTTGCCTTGAGGCAGAACCAGAGACGGTGCTTCTGTATGAACATCTCTCCGTTCATGTTGAATTAACATTTTTAATTGTTTTCATCTTTTACCTTTCAATTTAGCAACTTAAAACGTTACTGTTTTATTTGATATGGCTTATGTTTAATAATGTGATTAAAAACCACCAATTTATGTTTGTTAAATCAGAATACAGTTGACACAAAATGTTAAAGAAATGTAGCCCTTTTTGTTATAGAAAGATGGTCAGCCCTCTTGATACAAGACAAAACTCAAGTTTTTAAGAAAATGGCCACTTTTCAACAAATTGTTGGTTGATTGCTAGAAGGTGATTAGTTTCTATCTGATCCTGATCTGCAGGGAGGATAAAGAAACTCTGGAGGCGAAGAACAAACTGGGGAAGAAACGGCGAGATCGTCTGAGGGAAGCAGAGAAGCAGAACGAAGGAGCAGACGAGGCGGTTCAGGCTCTCAACCAGGCCGTGGACAGCACAGAGGAAGGGGACGAGATCCTGGTACCCAAGAAGAAAAAGCAGAAAAGGAAACTAGAAGAACACACGCAAGATACGGCTGAGCAGGTGGCAGATGAACAAAATGGAGGGGAGAACAGGACTGAAAGGCCAGCGTGGGTCAAGAAGCCCCAGCGGTCAGGAGGACGACTCAAGTCAGGACTCAAGGGGGTTAGGATAGGCGGCCGAGAGTTCAGCAGACACAGGCTGAAGGCCTACGGGCTGAACCCACGTAGACTGTACTTCAGACAGCTGGGCCGACACAAACGGAAAGAGCAGGAGAAGAAGCTGAAGAAGAAGAACCAGGAAGGATAGAAACTTCCCACTGGGCTTCATTGTACAATCTGGTTTTATAGTCCAGACTAGAAATAAGGTCATCAGAAACATCACATGATCTCAAAGGAACAGAGTTTTTCAAAATTTTTATATAAAGATTTTGGATGTTGAACTGTGCAGTGTTTAATATGGTTTGAGGTTTGTTAAATTAAAAAGTGTAATTGTTCTTTCACCTGGACCTGGGGCAGAAAATAGAAAAGACCAAAAACCCTTGTTGCGTCGCTAAGATTAAATTTCACTCAAAGTATCGTCTGAAGCTCCTGGTATCTTATGACTTGTGCTAAATTTATTATTTAATTTTCCCCTGCTCATTTAATTAGAAAAGCTCTTGGTCATGTACAAAAAACTGTATGTGAATTTGTGGGGTTTCTTGTTTTCTTTTTTTTCTTGATTTTTTTACTTTGTGGTTTCAATTCTGACTGTAGGCATAACAAATATAGAACTGAAATATTTTGGAGGGGTTTGTTTTAATGAAGAGCTAAAATAGGATATACAGCATATACATATATATATATATATATATATATATATATATATATATATATATATATATATGACTTATAGA